>BLBF01016077.1:0-13303 GCA_015471245.1 Laticauda colubrina
GATTCGCAGGAGAAATTCCTGACAGGGACCGCGACGTGAACGCTCCTTCCTCTGGGATAATTCTAAGTTATAAACAATACAAATCTTTTTTGTAGGAAAGCAGTCTATGCCTTTTAGCTATTTCCAATTGTTTTTGTTTTAATATTTCAGTCAAGAAAGAATAATCTTTTGTTTTATGTATGATTCTAATCAAAATTTCTTTCAAAATAATTATATCTACATTGTTGCTCTTCAGACTTTCAGAAACCAGAAGTCAATTTTTGGCTGGAGATAATAATCTAAAAATGGATAGGAATGTGGTTTGTCTATAAAGGCTTCATCTTGGTCTTGAACATATCATATTTTCTCATCTCCTAAGCACTCTACTCACCTGCTAACTACTAAAATGTTTGTTCCACAATTTATATATGAGAAGTGAACATCTGGTAATATCTTTCTCATTGACAGATCAGAGACCACGATTGTCCACAGCTTTGATCTGTACTCTCCTGTTGGAGGGCCCCAATCACCTACATTTGGAGCCAGAACCACCCTGTGGGGTGGTGAAGAAGGGGGAGACTGCCAGCTGGGTTGAGGAAGCCACATTTTCCCTTCCTGGATAGGCATTTTACTCCCCTCTGAAGATGGATGTAGTGGTGGTCAAATATGGCCATCCTGAAGAGAAAGAACTAACCTGGACAAGATTGTACATGAGCGGTAAAGAAGAGGGCAGCATGAAAACCAGGCTAACCAGGCGCAACATTTAAATGCAAGGTACCCCAGAATTAAAATTTTAAGGAATTTTTAAGAGAGATAATTAAACTGACAGCCAGAGAAAGTGAAGAAAAAATTTTTTGACAGCTGAAAGTGGCTTTGACCTTTGAAAGGAGGAAGCCAAAAAAAAAAAAAAATGTTTAAATTGGATCTTGGTACTAAACAGGCATAACTAAAGCTGAATTTGAATATGCCAAAGACAAAATAAAAAATAGTAATTGATATTTGGATTATTGGAACTTTGAATCTTAAAAAACCTGTATAGAAAGAAAAAGCAAGGAGAAAAAAGAGCAGAATTTGGTTATAGCAGAGAGTGTCATCAAGTGGTAAAAGAAATTATTTATGACATTTTATAACCTGGCTCCACTAAAAGTTGGTTTTGATAGTAAAGGCTAGGTCAAACTGGCCGATGGATGCAAAACGTATGCAAAAAAGGACACAGCGGACAAGCAAAATTTCGGAGATGGCTCCATCTGTTGTTATCCACTCTAACAAAAGTGCCCCAAATTTGCATAAACAGAATGGAAAACAATGGAAAGGAACGGAAAGGGGTGGTACGTTGCGAGGATGGTAAGCGGATGTTCGTAGGAAGCCTAGAAGATGGAAGCAGATGACACATCCGCAGGGCTTCCGGGGGAGAATAGCAAAGCGGACGCATAGTGAAAGGAGTGGATGCATAGCGGATGACGCGGATGCATCACGGACGCCTATAGGATGCATAGCGAATGCGTAGCAGATGCAAAGCAGTCACTGCGCATGCGGGGAGGATGAATTGCGTCAGCTCCGCGGACATAAAAGGATGCAGCTCGCAAGCAGTCACCATTCAGAGTAAAAACCTGCTGCCAGAGACATCTTGAAAGAACACCAAGGTTCGTCAGGGAAGAAGAGGAAGCCTGTGCCTACTCCTGCCAGCCCTGGCAAGAAGGACAGAACCACCATCCCACTCCCTTGCGCTGACTCTGAAGCTGCTGGTGCTTCTGCTGCTGCTGCTGCTGGTGCTCCTGGTGTTGCTGCTGCTGGTGCTCCTGGTGTTCCTGCTGCTGGTGCTTCTCCTGCTGGTGCTGCTGGTGCTGCTTCTCCTGCTGGTGCTGCTTCTCCTGCTGGTGCTGCTGGTGCTTCTGCTGGTGCTGCTGGTGCTTCTGCTGGTGCTGCTGGTGCTTCTCCTGCTGCTGCTGCTGCTGTGGTGGACTAGCCCAAAGGTCCTCAAAGCCCTGATGCTGAAGGCCCTGAAGCCCCGGCCAGAGGAAGAAAGAGGCAAAGTAAGGAGAAGGGAGAGAGGAAACAGCACTCCTTTTCCAAGGAGGAGGTGCTGGAATGGCTGAGGGAGAACGAGTACCTCTGGAGAAAGGGCCACAGGTTCTATCGCGACACCAAGGGAAAGCAGGCAGCGTGGAGAGACAATGCAGAGACCCTGGGCTACACTTCAGATGTACTCCTGTGATAGTGGAAGCACATGCACACCTGGTATGGCAAGTTGCACCTGAAGAAATCTGGGCAGGCCGCTGTCAAGCTCACTGACCAGGAGATGTACGTCATGGCCAAGTGCAGCTTCCTGGAGGGTGAGGTCCGCCACCGAGGAGCAGTCCCTCCGACAACCCTCTCCCTCAGACAGCCCACAGACAGCCAGTCCTCTTCCAGCCAGGAGACAGCTACCGTGTCCAGGGAGGTGTCTTTGGAGGGCCCCACGGCAGAGACCCCCCCCTACAGCTGCACTCCCCATGCCAAAGGACATGGAGGATCCCCTGTCTCAAATGGAGCAAAAAGAAGCGGCAGCCAAAGACCAACCCACACCCACCCCCAGCTCCACCTCCACAGAAAGCAGGCAGAGAGGCAGACTGGAGGACCAGAGCCACACTGTCCTGCTGGAGATCAGGGACACAATCAAGACCAGCACAGATCTTCCCTCTCAGCTGGTCCACAGTGATATACAATCCTCGAACCGCAAGCCCTTCATCACGTATGTGAGCCAGACCCTCATGGACTTGCCCGAGGCCCAGTACCAGGTGATGAAGGAGAAGATCACAGCACTGCTGCACCATCCTCCAGGCCCAGCTGAACCTGCTCCGACCCACTCCAGGTCTGCTCCTCCACCCCAGGCGATGTCACAGCCCTTCCATGGCTTTCAACAGCCCCTCACCTATCAAGGCTACTAGTACCAGGACTTCCCACAGCAGAGGCAGCCCTTCCCAGTCCAGGCCCAGGTACATCGCACGCCACAGATGCCTCACCTCACCCAGCTGCAGACCAGACAGCCCCACTACACTCCTCCTTCCTCCACCCCACAGCCAAGCCCCTCAACAGAAAATCTGTCATCAGTACTGTGTCTGACATCCCAGGTCCTTGAGGAAGGGCCTCTAACCTCACGGGACTGAGTCAGCTCTCTGAGAGCTTCCTGAACACACCACCTGTTGTACTCTCGGGGCCAGGCACCCCAATGGTGCCTCAGACCAGCACTCCAGCCACAGCCACCTCCACAGTCCCTGGCCACTCGACAGCTGCGACCATGGACATGCCTCAGAGTGACTGAGAATAGTGCCAGAGACTGAGTTGTTACCTGTTCACTTTATCTTTGCTTATAGACACTTTACTTGGTTCATTTTGCTTTTTTAATAAAGTCATACAGTTTACTAAAGACAGTTGTTAATAAAGGTTATCTTTGCTTCACACACTTGGTTCATTTTTTTTACTTAATAAAGTGTTAGTGAAAACTTTGAAAAAAGGGTTAAGCCTTTGTATGCTTGTGGGATAGGTAAGGAGAGTTGTGGGATGGGTAAGGATAGCTGTGGGATGGGTAAGGATAGTTGTGGGATGGGTAAGGATAATTGTGGGATGGGTAAGGATAGCTGTGGGATTGATAAACCTACAGTGCAAGCAAAGTGGGACTGTATGGTCCACCCTCCAAGCTGCCACACATTTGGCCTTTTTTTATCAATAACAATTTATTCATTGATCAACACATTTCAAAATAAACAAAGCTCTTTATTCATGCCCTATTCATTGTAGGGCCACTCAACTTACATGGCACAATCTCATCAGTGTTATGAGACAGGCTCAAGGAATCATCCATTAAGCATCTACCATCCTGTCTTGCCACTCCACTGCTCCAGCTGGGGAGTTGCACCAGTGTTTCAGGAGGTTGCAATGCTTCTTCCCTTCACGTGAAGCTCTGTTGGGGCGTTGCACATCCACAGTATCTATCAGGTTTCGTCCTTGCCTCCATTTACCAGATTCCATGTCCCCATTCCCTTGTTGACGGTCCACAAACCTGTTCTGCAACACTGGGTAGTGGGTGCACATGAGATTGTGCAGGATGCAGCAAGCTTCCACGATGCTCCTCACAGTCCCTGGGCGATGCTGCATGGTGGTGAGAAGTACCTGGAACCTGTTGGCCAGAATACCAAAGGCATTCTCCACCACCCGTCTTCGCCTGGACAGCCTGTAGTTGAAGATCCTCTCTTCACGAGTGAGGTATCTGGAACTGTAAGGCTTCATGAGGTAGTTTCTGAGGGAGAAGGCGTCATCACCCATGATGAAGTAGGGCACATCTTGTGTGTCATTGGATAGGGGGTCTGGATCTGGAAAAGCCATGATGAGGTTGCGTTCCAGTCCACCCTTGAGGTCACTGGCGTATACCTGGCTATCTGAAGCTGACCCGTTGCCTGAAGCATCGATGCACATGAACTTGTAGTCAGCATCAACCATGGCAAAGCGGATGATACTGAAGAAGCCCTTGTAGTTGTGATAAGAGGACCCTGAGTTGTCTGGACCTTTGTAGGCCACGTGCTTCCCATCTATGGCTACAACGGTGTGGGAAAAGTTCCACCTCTGATACCACTGTTCTGCAAGTTTCCTCCAGCCTTCTTCAGTGGTGGCACACTGGAGGAACTCCTCCACGTATTCTTTGATGATGGCCTGCACCACTTCTCTGACCACTTTGCTGATGGTGTTGTGTGGCACCCTCCAGGCCAACTGCATGTTTCTGTATGTGGTTCCAGAGGCCAGGTGGCGCAGAGTCAGTGCCACCTTCAGTCCAGGGTCCAGGCTGGGATGGAAGTTGGTGCTCGGCTTGGTCAACCTGTGTCTCAGACGCTCCATAATTTTGTCAAACATGGCTGGTGGCATCCTCATGAAGTGCTGAAATGCACGAGAGTTTTCATTCCTCAGCTCCACCATCAGCTTGTCATAGAATCCAAACTACACTCTTCTCCCGATCCATCGTCGGACCCACACAGCTCTTGGACGTCTCTCCTTCTCCTTGCGTAGAAAAAGGTGAAAGAGTCTGAAGAGGGCTTGGTTCTGGTATTGAATGATGGCAGCTACCATAAGGAGTGTGTGATGATCCATGGTGGAGATCAATGGATGATGTGGAAGAATAAGACCAAGGGTGAAGAGGTCTGTACACCACCATGTAATGAACAAAATATTTAATAAGAATATTTCATTCATTCAGATCTCGGATGTCTTATTTTTGTGTTCCCTTTATTTTTTTGAACAGTGTATGTGTATGTATGTATGTATTTTTTTTTAAGTTTTCGCGGGTACTTACATGAATGCAGTTCATACTTCCTTCGGGTATTATCCCACGTCATTGTGGTGCTTTTAAAGTTGTAGCAACATTTCAGCAGAATCTCATCTGCCATCATCAGGCTTCTGTATTGAGGTCGTATGTGGGTCAGGCTATCACAGCCGTTAGTTTTAAATTTGAGCCTAGCCGACTGTTGTCCCAGGATGGTTTTTTCTACATCCTGATTGGTTTGGAGTCTTGGTCTGTGTTTATTAATCTTGAAGTTTGCTTGATTGGTGTTTCTGGTTTCTTCTGTCTGTTTTGTGACTTTGATTGGCTGGCAACACTGTGTTCCTGTGTTGGAGGCTTTCAGTGCAGCTTGGCTTCATGTAAAATGACGGCTATTATCTATTAGGAAGCTAGGTTTCATCTGGGTGCCTGGTTGGGTTTGTTTGAGCTGGAGGTATCATGGGGAGTCTGTTTGTGCCCAGGTGTTTGCCTAGCTTGTGGTGTGGAGATCTTTCTATTTGAGAGTGCAGGCTTTCAAATGATTGACAGTCTGGTGGAATCATCTATTCATGCTTTCAAGTCTTTTTTCAATCTCTATGGCTTCTCTGATGATTCTGTGGCTGGGGTTTTCTATAGTGGCTAGGGTTTTGGTGCCATTGAAGTTGATGTTATGACCTGTAGCTTTCATGTGTTGGACTAATGAGGAGGTGTGTTCCAGCTTTTTTACTGCATTTTTGTGTTCATCCAGGCAGGTACTTATTCTTCTACTGGTCTGCCCAATATATGTGGCTGGGCAGGATGCACAGGGAACTTCGTATATGCCTTGGTTTTCCAGGTCAATTTTATCTTTGGTGTTTCTAAGGATGGCTGCTATTTTTTTGTCTGTTTTGAAGGCAGTCTTGATGTGATGCCTGTGTAGTATCTTACTGATTTTATCTGTAGTTCCTCTTATGTAAGGCAGGACAACTGTTCCATAGGTCTGTTGATCTTCTAGGTCTCTATTATGTCTTAGTGTGTTTTTGTGGATCAAGCTGGTGATTTTGTTTTTGTGGAAGCCGTTGGCTGTCAGTACTTTAGTCAGGGTGCATAGTTCAGTCTTTATATGTGTCTTGTCTGCCTGCCGTTTGGTTCTAGTGATTAGTGTTTTGGCCACGGAGTTTATCTGTGCTGGGTGGTGGTGGGATTGGGCGTTGAGGTAGTGGTTGGTTTGTGTTTTCTTCTGGTATACGGTGTGTCCTAGTGTGCAATCTGTTCTTTTGTAGATTAGTACATCTAGGAATGGTAGTTTGTTTATTTCCGTTTCCATGGTGAACTTGATTTTGGGGTGTGTGCTGTTTAGGAGTGTTAGGAAATTGTTTAGGTTTTCTTTTCCATGGGGCCAAATCACAAATGTGTCATCAATGTATCTTCGCCATAGTTTGGGTTTGTGGGTGGCATTAGCCAGGACTCTGGATTCGAATTCTTCCATGAACAGGTTTGCAATGATGGGTGACAGTGTTGATCCCATAGGGGCTCCTTCAATTTGCTTGTTTCTTTGTCCTTTGTATATGAAATATTTGTTGGTTAGGCAGTTTTCTGTTAGTTCCATGAGGTGTTTAACTGGTTGGTATTTATTTTTGATGATTTCAAGAGTTTCTTTTATCGGGACTTGAGTGAATAGTGAAGCCACGTTTAAACTTACAAGCAGATCTTCTTGTTCCAGGTGTAGATCTTTGATCATTTCTAAGAAGTGGTATGAGTTTTGTACATATGAAGCTGCGGTGTCAGCATGGGGCTGGAGTTGTTTTGCTAAGTGTTTAGCTAGGTTTTGTAGTAGTGCTCCTTTGGAACTGACTATGGGTCTGAGAGGTATGCCTTCTTTGTGTATTTTTGGGAGACCGTATAGTTTGGGGCATCTGGAAGATTTTTCTCTTGGGATGATCGTCTGTTGGATTTCTTTGCTTATGTGGCTGGTTATAATTTTCTTCTTAGTTAATTTTTCCAGATATGTGGTTGGATCTGTGTTTACAGGATTGTATGTGGAGTCTTAGAGTAGGTCTGTCAATTTTGTTTCATAGTCTTTTCTATCCATTACTACTGTGGCATTCCCTTTATCTGCTGGGAATATGATTATGCTGTTATCATTTTTCAGGGTTTGTAGCGCTTTGAATTCATCTTTGTGCAAGTTGCTTTTGGGTGGTTTGCTTGTGCAAAGGATGTTGGTAACCTGGTGTCTTATTCTGTCAGCTTCATCTGTGTTTAATTTGGTTAGGCTGGATTCTACTGCACATATGATGGATACTGTGGGGATTTTTTTGGGTGCCATAGTATAATTGAATCCTTTGGTTAGGACATCTGTTTCTGTTTTGGTGAGTTCTCTGTTGGAAACGTTATATACTAATTGTTTCAGGTGTTGTTGTGAGTTGTTGGGGGCTTTCTTGTCATGTTCTAATTTCTTTAGTTTCTTTAAGAGTTTTTCATTTTTGTAAGTGGTTTCAGTTTCAGCTCTCCAAGTTGTAAGTTGTTTTATCTTATCCAAAGTAGAGGGTGGATTTTGCTGCTCAATTCCAGGTGTAGTGCTAGCAAAGTGGAGGCTTTTAGTGCGGCTTGGCTTCGAGTAAACGGATGGCTATTGTTTATTAGGAAGCTATATTTCATTTGGGTCCCTGGTTTGGGTGTGTTTGAGTTGGAGGTATTGGGGGGTCTGTTGTGCCCAGGTGTTTGCTTGGCGTGTGGTGTGGAAATTTTTTTGTTTGTTTGTGAGTGCAGGCTTCCAGATAATTGGCAGTCTGGTGAAGTCATCTCTTCTATTCATGCTTTCAGGTCTTTTTTCCATCTCTATGGCTTCTCTGATAATTCTGTAGCTGTGGTTTTCTATAGTGGCTAGAGTTTTGGTGCCATTGAAGTAGATGCTATGATCTGTGGCTTTCTTTTTTTTTTATTTAAGAATTTTATTAATTTTCTACAAACAGACATAACATACAAAACATTAAAAACATCTACTCTCATATATACTTCCGGTGTGTCGGTTGGTTCATCAGTTTTGTGCATTCATTTTATAGTCTCAATTACAGTTATATTACATAACCACTCATATTATCAATCCATATCCTAATATTACCAAAAAAAAATTAAAATAAAGTCTTTTTCTGACTATACTTTTAATCATTCATGCTTTGTGAGATAACAATACTTCAAACAGTTTATTCTATAACAAATCATATAGTCATAACAAATCAATCCTAAAAACCCTTCATAGATATAATACTAATGCTCTATTATTGTATTTTATCATCTAACCATTGATAAAAAGATCCCAAATTTCATAAAATTGTTTATCTTCTTGCTCTCTAATTTCAAATGTCAATCTACTCATCTCAGCACATTCCAATATTTTCTTAATAATTTCTTCCTGTGGTGGTATTTTCTCATTCTTCCAATTTTTAGCAAATACAATCCTAGCTGCTGTTAATACATTTACAATCAAATATTTCAAGTCTTTATTATATATATCAGGTAAGATTCCCAATAAAAAGATCTCTGGTTTCAAGTCTATGTGTTTCTTTGTCATTTTTTCCAACCACATGTGAATTTTAGTCCAATATTTTCTGGCATCCTCACAAGTCCACCACATATGATAATATGAGCCAGGTATCTGATGACATTTCCAACATTTTTCAGATTTGTTCTTGAACATTCTTGCTATTCTTGTCGGGGGGAAGTGCCACCTGTAAAACATCTTATACAAGTTTTCTTTATATGCTATTGACATTGTCATTTTATAATTTTGAGACCACAATTTTTGCCATTGCTCTAAATCAATCCCATATCCAAAATTCTTCCCCCAAGCAATCATAGCTTCTTTAACTTGTTCTTCCTCTAGCTTAATTCCCAATAAATAACCATATAATTTTTTAATCACTTTCTCATCAGTACCCATCAATATCTTATCTAAATCAGTCTGTTTGTCATAAAATCCTTCCATTTTAAAATCTTCAACATATCTTGAGTGTATTTGCGCATATGAAAACCAATTCATCCTTATACCTTGTTCCTCTAAGTTTTGGATCGATTTAAGTCCACCCTTTTCATCTAACAGTTCCCCATATCTAACTGTTTGTTCCTTTTTATAGATCATAGGATAGGAAAATGCTTCAATAGTCAATAACCAAACTGGAATTTTCAGGTAACATTGTTTTTTTATCTTCTCCCAATTTAACCACAAAGACTCCCGTATATAATGTCTTCTGAAATACCCCTGTGTTTTAGTTCCCTTGTACCATAAAAAAGCATGCCAGCCCAACAGTAAATCATGTCCTTCTAATGTCAACAATCTATGCTTTCTTAATGTTATCCATTCTTTGACCCACATCAAACTTGCAGCTTGATAATACAGTTCCCAATTAGGCAGGCCAAAACCTCCTCTAATTCTAGCATCTTGCAAAAGCTTTAACTTTATTCTCCCTCTTTTACCTTGCCATATAAACTTCAACATGATTTTATTTAAATCTTCAAAGTAGTCTTTTCCAAGTCTAATTGGTATTGTTTGAAAGAGAAATAAAATTCTAGGTAAAATATTCCTCTTAATTGTTGAAATTCTCCCTATTAA
The DNA here is from genome assembly GCA_015471245.1 of Laticauda colubrina. Classification (NCBI taxonomy): domain Eukaryota; kingdom Metazoa; phylum Chordata; class Lepidosauria; order Squamata; family Elapidae; genus Laticauda; species Laticauda colubrina. The sequence goes on from BLBF01016077.1 coordinate 9,855, forward strand.
TGACAATTGTAAATTTTCCCATTTCTTCAAATCTATAATTATCTGTTGTTTGAGTTTAATATAATTATTCTCTTTTAATGTGCTACATCTTGCTGTCAAATATATCCCCAGATACTTAACCTTATTTGTAACTTGAATTTTCAAAAGATCTGTCAGTTCTTCTCTTTGTCTCAATAACATGTTTTTTGTCAAAATCTTTGTTTTATCTTTATTTATTTTCAAGCCAGCCATCTCACCATATGTCTCTATCTTTTCCAATAATTTTGGAGCGGTTTCTAACGGGTCTTCCAGAATAAAAGCTAAATCGTCAGCAAAAGCTTGTAGTTTAAATTCTTCCTTTTTAATTTTCATTCCTTTTATACTTTTGTCATCTCTAATATTTCTATTCAACACTTCCAAAGTCAATACGAATAACAAAGGAGATAGGGGACATCCTTGTCTTGTGCCTCTTCTTATATTAATAAGATCTGTAAACTCTCCCTCCACCATTACTTTTGCTGTCTGTTTATTATATATGGTTTCTATTGCTTGAATAAATTTTCTGGCAAAACCCATCTGTTCCAATAGTAATAACATAAATCTCCAGTTCACGTTGTCAAATGCTTTTTGAGCATCTAGGAATATCAAAGCCATTTGTTTCTCAGGATGAGCCTCATAATATTCCAAAGTATCCAAAATTACTCTCATATTGTCTCTAATTTGTCTCTTTGGCAGAAATCCGTTTTGATCTGGATGGATAAAATTATTTAAATATTTTTTCAGTCTTTCTGCTAAAATTGAAGCAAAGATTTTATAATCTGCATTCAATAAGGAAATAGGTCTATAATTCTTAATTTGCAACGGGTCAGCCTCTTCTTTTAAAATAAGTGTAATATAAGCCTCTGACCATGTTTTGGGTGTCATCTTCTTTAACATAACTTCATTCATAACTTCTAACAATGGGATGTTCAATGATTCTTGAAATTTTTTATAGAATTCTGCCGGAAGCCCATCTGGACCTGGTGCTTTCCCATTATTTTGTCTCTTAAATGCTTCATTTAATTCCATCATTGTTATATTGCTTTCTAACATTTCTTCAGTCTCTTTGGGTATCTTTGGTAAGTTAACCTTCTGTAAATACTGTTTAATTTTTTCCTCATCAATATTCTCTTGTTTATATAGTTGTCCATAGAAATCTCGAATAATTTCCTTTTTCTCCTTATTACCACAACAAACTTGACCTTGATCATCTATTAGTTTCAATATTTTTCTTGATTCCTTCTCCTTTCTCAGTTTATATGCTAGCCATCTACCTGGTTTATTTGCGTCTTCAAAATAATTCTGTTTAGAATTTCTAATTTTCTGTGCCAATTCTTCTTTCTCTATTAATTCCATTTTATGCTTAATTACATCTAGTTTCAATTTAATATCTTTTTTCTGTGGTATTTTCTGTAGTTCTTTTTCAAGTCTTTTATATTCATCTTCCAGGATCTTGGAGGTTTGTCTTTTCCTAATATTCTTTTTTCTTGTATAATCTATTATCAAACCTCTAGCATATGCCTTCATTGTATCCCAAACATTCTGTATTGAAGTATCTTCTTTTTTGTTTTCTTTAAAGAAAAAAACCAATTCCTTCTCCATCCATTGTATAAAGTCTTTCTCCTTTAAAATAGTATTGTTTAATGTCCATCTCGATCTTTTTTTTTGTCCCTTCCATTTAATTGTCATTGGACTATGGTCTGCCCAAGTACTCATTTCAATACTTGTTTCTTGAATAGTGGATATGAATTCTGTTGAAATCCAAATCATATCTAATCTGGACCATGAAAAATGTCTATTAGAGTAAAAAGTGTATTGTTTAGCTTTAACGTTTCTTTCCCTCCAAATATCTTTTAAAGTTAATTCATCTGTCATTTTAAAAAAAGATTTAGGGAGAACCTTTCTATTTTGTTTTGTTGTTGCTGTTATATAGTCCAATTTATTGTCCACAATTCCATTAAAGTCTCCCATCATAATTATGTTAACATAGTCCAATCTAATTATTTCCATATGTAGTTTTTTATAAAACTCTTCTTGTTTATCATTCGGGGCATAAACTGCAATCAAGAGTATTTTTTTATTATTGTCCATTATTTCCACCATTAATACTCTTCCATCTTCATCCGTGTAAATCAGTTTTGCTGGGATATCCTCTTTAATGTAGAGAACCACTCCCCTTTTCTTACATTGAATCAAAGAAGTAAATATTTTCCCTAATTTTGGCTGTACTAACAATTGCTCATGTTGTTTTTTAATATGAACTTCTTGTAAGCAAATTATATCAAATTTTAATTTCTCTAATTTATGAAAGGTTTTTCTTCTTTTAACAGCTGAGTTAAGTCCATTTATATTCATTGTAATTAGTTTTTTTTCTTCCATGATTATGCTTTATATTTAGGTCTAACAGCTCTCGTAGTTCTCACTTCACGTTGTTCTTTACTGTCTACCTGTCCACCTACAACTCCTTTCTCTTTTTCAATCTCCAGTTGTTCCTCCCGTAACTCAATTAATGAGACCTCTTTCTCTGCTTCCTCTTTTTTTCTTCCAAAAAATTCTGCGTAGAAAAGTTCTGCTTTTTCAATCGAATCAATTCTATGTCTCTGTTCTTGCCACGTAAAGATTAGTCCTTCTGGTATCAGCCATCTATAGTTCACTTCATTTTCTAATAGTATTTTGGTCAGAAATCGGTATTCTCTTCTCATCTCTCTCACTCTTCTAGGTATTTGTTTTAAAACCACAATCTCTTTACCTTTATATTTCAATGTTTTCTCTCTTACCACTTGCAATATCTGTGTTTTGATGGATTTTTTGGTAAATCTGATATGAACTTCCTTTGGTAGTTTATTTCTCATCGCATATCTTGTATAAACTCGATATATCTCATCTACTCCATCCATCATCTTTTCCTCTGTAATTTCCAAAAGGTCTGCTAGCATTTCTATCATTATCGCAGCCAAATTTTCTCCTTTTTCCTCTTCTATATTTTGGAATCTAAGATAAAATTCTGACCTTTCCATCTCCCACCTCAACATCCCATTTTTTTCTTGTTCTACCACTGTTAATCTAGTGTCAATATTTCCAATCTTCTCCTCTCTTTGTTTTCCTTCTTCCTCAATTTTTTGGAATCTCTCCTCATACTTCCCCATCATTTGTTTAATATTTTCATCAGATTTCTCTATTCTTTGATCCATAGCATCTATTTTTATCTTAATATCTTGAATTCCTTGCATAATCGTCTGTAAATTTACTTTTTCTTGTTCTTTATCTTGCTTCAACATTGTCTGAATTAAATGTTGTCCTTCAGATGGTGGGGAAGCAGAGGTGGAAACAGAAATGCCAAATGATTTTGGTTTCCTGCTCATTTTAATGCTTCCAAAGCTTCAGGTTCTCTTTGACTTTCAATCCAGCTAATATAGTAACCAAATATAGTC
>BLBF01016080.1:0-28048 GCA_015471245.1 Laticauda colubrina
TAATAATAATAATAATAATAATAATAATAATAATAATAATAATAATAGCAAATTCAGTATTCAATAATCTAATGGAAAATAGCTTGTATCCGGTAGAACAAAAAGTAAATTATAAAAAATCAAGAGGAACAAAAGAGTAGCTGCTAATTGACAAAATGGTCCCAAAAAATGTAAGACGAAGAAAAATAAATTTGAATATGGCATGGATTGATTACAAAAAGGAATTTGATTCACTACCCACAGCTGGATAAACACCTGCCTGAAAAACTTTGGAATCAGCAAAAATATTTTTACATTTTTGAAAGCAAACGTGGAAAAATGAAAGTTCTAACAGCAAATGGGGAGAACATTGGTGAAGTTTACATCAGAAGAGGAATCTTTCAAGGGGACTCACTTTCACAAGTACTGTTCAACATCACATAAATTCCACTGACAATAATCCTATGAAACACAAAACGGGGTTACCAAATATCAAGCCAACATGGCAAGATCAACCAGCTATTATATATGGATGACTTAAAACTGTATGTCAAAGTCCCACAGAACATGAATCAATACTCAATACATTTCGTTCAGCAGCGACATCAGAATGAACTTTGGACTTGAAGAATGTGCCCTATTATCCATACAGCAAGGAAAAATGGAAAAAATAGAAGGAATAGAACTGGGAAAAAGAAGCATCGTGAAAGCATTAGCAAAGAATGACTGTTACAAATATGTGGCATATTGGAAGCAGATAACATCTTGAATGGAAAAGTCAAAGAGTCAATGCCAAAAGAATACATCAGGAGGGTCTGCAAAATATTAAAATCAAATCTAAATCCTGAAAACATAATTAAAGCCATTAATACATGTGCAGTTCCAGTGTTACGCTATCCTGCTGGAAACATCAACTGGATTTTGGCTGAGTTGGAAAATTTAAAGCGGAAATTTATTATTTTATGATTTAGTATTCTCTTTATTATTATTATTTCTATTATATGGCTTTTATATCCATGTAAGCCACCTTGGGTCAGCATGTGCAAATAGGCAGCAATATCAATTTTCTAAAATAAATAAATAAATGTCTTTTAAGGTTATTTTAAGCTTTTCTATCTCAATATCTTAATAACAAACAGTGGTGTCACTCTAATTAGCAAATGATGCATCGCAATGCCCACTTTTGCCTTTTATTACTATTATTTATAGTTTGGTTGATGGTTTTAGGATAACATCAATAAGTTTGATAACATCAATAAGTTTGAAAAACCAACAATATTGGTAAAAGAAGATGATGGCATGTTGCCCTGAGGAGTAGGTATGGACACTAATGCTCAAGGAGATGGCTCCTTTATTCACTGGCTTCCCTTTGCTCTTAGCATTCTTTCAAGAGGAGAGTTGCTGCTTGTCTGGATGGCTCAGTTTATCTATTTCTTCTTTTATAGGGGAATGCATAAAAGTCTCAGTTGCAGATGCTCACAATTTTTATTTTCTAAACTCTCATTTGTTCCACTGTATCCTTTATCTGTCTAACACCTTCAGTTAAGTGTTGTATCTCCTCATGGAATTCCTTTAAAGTGTGTCAAGTTTTAGTAATGGCATTTATATACTGCTTCATTTATATACTGCTTTTCAGCCCGCTCTAAGTGGTTTACAGAGTCAGCATGTTGCCCCCAATCATCTGGATCCTCATTTTACCGACCTTGGAAGGATGGATGCCTTAGTGGTTAGAATGCAGTTCAGGCTTTGTTTCCATTGCCTAAATTACTTCTGTATATTTATCCAAAAAAACACTTGAACATTCAGTTTCACTTGATAATTTCAGTTGTATCAATTCTTCTGTGTAACCATTGTCCAAAAACATAACTAAAATTAAAAAATTAAAAACCTATAACATTAATTCCACATGGTCTAGTAAATTTAACTATATAGCCAACAAGTTAAAAGATTAGTCTTTTGCTCCCTCCTGTGGTGAAACAATAGTTCTGAATATAAGCTGCAAAAAAATCCTGTATTCGTTTCAAGTAGGGATGAAAGAGGCTTCTAGAAAATCTTATTCAGAGGTAGAAATTGATAAGCATAAGTCATAAAATATCTTTTCAAAATTCCTTTTATATTTATGATTTATAAAAGTGTGCAAAAATTCACAAAATTGAGTTTTTTGTGATGGTTATTTCAATAGTAACTACAGAAACTTACTAATATCTCCTAATTTTCATACTATCTAAAATCTATTATCTTATACATCCTAGTTCTAATACTACCGTAATATATACTATCTCCTTGTTTTAATATTGACTGGTATCTACTATCTACTGCACTATCCCAGTTCTAATACTAATATCTATTATATGATATTGCTTAGTTCTAATACTATCTCATACCTATGTAATATCACCTAATTCTAACACTATCCACTATCTACTCTCTAATATGCCCTAGTTTTAATACTATCTGATATATATTATCAAACATATCCTACTTCTAATACTAATATCTACAATCTAACATCGTTTAATTCTAATACTAATATCTAATATCGCTTAATTCTATGACTTAATATCTATGATCTAGTATGTCCCATTTCTAATACCAATATTGATGATCTAATATGTTCTAATAGCATCGTTCTAATACTATCTGATATCTATGAGTTCTATGAGCTTGACTGGAATCACACAATGCAAGCCATCATTTGGTATTTAAGATGCAGTTTGGACCGAACAGTTTTTCCAAAAGAAGTCTTTTTTTTCCAGGCAGTATCTTGGGATTGTTTTCTTCACTGGGAGTTGAAGAGGAGTCTTTTTGTCTTTCCTTTGAAAATCTGGCAAATGAGGGCTCATAATTGGTGACAGAATCTCCTACAAAGTCATCTATTTCACCATATTGCATGTTCCTTGGTCTTCTGATGCACGTTATATTTGGGTTGACCAAGGGACCTGTTGAAGGATAACCCTGATGTAAAATTTTTCACATATTTCTCGCACATATTCCTCACTTAACCAACAGTTGCTTTGCATTCAGAGTTCAAATGTTCCTCCCCAAATATTTATGACCCAGTTCCAGAGTTCTGATGCTGTTCCCCCCCCCAAACTGTCACATGACTCTCTTTATGGCAAATTGCTCTGTTTTTCTGCTTGTAGCTAGCTTTTGAGCCGGTTTCTGGCAAACAGGGCCATAAAAATTCATGGTCTTTGGGGCAATTGAGAAAGGCATAGTGAAGTAGAAATAATGCCCAATATATGGGCTGACCATAGCCTGGTAAAAATCACATGGAAAGGACAAAAAGAAGGAAAAGGAGATGGATACTAAACTCATAAATAAAAGAAAAAGAATACATTCAAAGAATTAAAGATGAATTGGAAATATTTTTTAAGGTCAATCTAAAACAACACACTAGTTTGCAAAATTTATGGAACACCACAAAGGCCTTCGTGAGAGGTATATCAATAGCTTATATAGCTAAGAATAATAAAGAAAAATGGAAGAAACAGAATGAATTACAAGAAAGGATTAAAAAAAATTGAATATGAGCTCCAAAAAGATCCAAAAAATATGGAAACTAAGAAAGAGATAGGCATGATTAGACATGAATTAAATTTGATAGATTCTGAAGAAAATGCACGCAACTTAAAAACTGACAAACAAACAAATTTTTTTGAATCAGCAAACAAACCAGGAAGGTGGTTGTCCCATAAATAAAAAATAGAGAAAGAAAAAAAGATTAATTCAGCAACTTAAGGATGAGGAAGGGATAGTGCACTATCAGATGGAGGAGAAAAAGAGAATAGCGCAAAGGTATTTTGGCGAGCTTCATAAACAAGAAGAAGTTAAGGAAGAAAACATTAGAACTATTTGGAGGGAAACAGTCTGAGCCCAATCTCTGAAGAAAACAGAGAAATACTCAACAAAGAAATAACACTGGTAGAGAGCTACAAAAGGCAATACAAAACAAAAAAATCATAAAACACCAGGTCCGGATGGTCTATCTGGTGAATTATATAAAAATATCTCTGAAATATTCTAACCAATGCTACTAGAACTATATAATGAGGCATTAATGCAAGCTAGACTCCCGAGGTCCTGGTCTGAGGCATACATCTTGATTTCAAAAGATGGCACCAATCAACAGTTAATTGCGAACTATAGGCCAATCTTGTTGCTAAATATGTATTATAAGATATTCATGACAATATTGGCAAAAAGAATGAAACCAATTCTGAGTGAACTTATAATACAGACCAGAATAGTTTCCTGCCAAATAGACAAATCAAAAACAATATTAAAACAGTACTAAATTTGATTGAATATTTACCCAGAATATTGACAAATGATTTCACCCAGAAAAACAGGCAGTTTTAATCTTCCTAGATGCACAAAAAGCATTTGATACTCTCAATTGGAAATTCATTTTCAAATTAAAAAGTTGAACTTTGGCACCAATATAGTAAAAACATTACAAGAAATATACTCAAATCAAAAAGCCACACGGAAGATTTTGAAATTGCAAAAAGACTGAGACAAGAGTATCCATTATTGCCTCTGCTATTTATCTTTTCTTTAGAAGTGTTGCTAGCTGCAACCAGACAAAACCCAGGGATTCATGGAATTAAAATTAGAAATGAGAATATAAAGTTTAGGCATTTGCCAATGATTTGGTATTTATAATGGAAGATCCAAAGAATTCGGGATCAATATTGTTGCAACAAATAGAAAAATTTGGGGAAGTGGCAGGATTCAAAATAAATAAAAACAAAACTAAGATGGCAGTCAAAAATTGTATAACAAAACAGAAAACAGAATTAGAAAACATAACGGGACTGCAGATAGTAAAAAAGGTGAAATATCTGGGAATTTGGTTATCACACAGATGTTCATCACTAAAAGAGGACAATTATGTTAAATTGATTAAGCAAATTAGGAAAGAATTGGAATTATGGGCCAAATTGAAACTGTCTCTATTTGGAAGAATAGCAACACTGAAAATGAATACCCTACCAAAACTAATATATCTATTCCAAATGATCCCAATTAAATTAGAGAAACCTTTCTTAATAGAATTAAATAAAATGACGTCCAAATTTGCCTGGTTGGGCAAAAGGCCAATGAAACTATTACAAGATGATAGGAGCAGAGGCGGTCTTGGAGCTCTACTATCAGGCAGTGGTGTTGAATTGGGTCAAGGACAAGAGAACTTTAACATTAGAAAAACATGACCTGATAGGTTGGCATGCATTTTTGTGGGAAAACAAAGGTAATATACATACCTACTTTAATCAACATCTCATAAGGGACTCATTGATCACAACATGGAAAAAAATTAAAGGTAAACATTATATAGAAATCCCACAATGGCTGTCAACCATGGAGGCCATAATCCATCCAAATAAATTAGACTTAAGGAAAAATGGTAAGTTATGAGGAATTTTAAGGAAAATTAAAATCAAATCAAGAAGGAAGGAAAATGGAAGGAAAATGGAATCATAATTGATTGGTGGCCATATTTGCAAATCCAAAATAAATACAAAAAAGATTTTAAAGATTTTGGCTTCGACAAAGGGCAGAATCAATTAGATAAAATCTTAATGAGACTGGAACAAAAAAAAAACACAACTAAAATATATAAATATTTAGTAGACTTCAAAATGGAAGAGGAAACATTAAAGGCACAATGATCGTATGGGCATAGAATTTCAGATATATTATAGAATTAGGGGAATGGGAGAAAACATGGAACATAAATTACAAGCTAACTGTATTCTCAGCATACAAGAAAATATGTACAAAATGTTTTATAGATGGTATTTAGCTTCAACAAGATTGGCAAAAATGTATCCCAACATAAGCTCCAAATGTTGGAAGTATAAAAAAGTTGACAGTACATTTTACCACATGTGGTGGTTATGCCCCGAGACCAGGACATACTGGATCCAAATTAAAAACTGGTTACAAGAGATTGCTGGGTATCAGATTGAGCTCAGAATGGAAACCTTTCTCCTAGGAATTATCAAAGATAGATTACCGAAAGAGGTAAAATATCTCTTGCTATATATTACAACAGCCACCAGAAGAATAGCCTTTGCTCAGGTATGAAAAATTCCAAATATCCCTAACGAAGAATTAATAATACATAAAGTAACAGAAAATGCTGAGATGAATATGCTAACATTGAAACTGAAGGCAAAAGATGATCCTGAATTATTTTTTATTTGGAACAGTTGGTATAAATGGTTAACAAACAAAACAAATAGATAAAACAAGAAATGTAATCGGAATAATCCTTAAGACAGTAAAATATAATTTTGTAAATTATGTAAAGATATAAGAATAGTAATTAAAGTTATTATCTAATATTCGACAAATGTAATACAGTGTACTATGATATTTTAATTAAGAACCTGAAAAGATGGCAAAAATGCTGTTGGAAGTATGATGTTTAATGATGTAATCAAAGAAACTTTATAAAATATATATTTAAAAAAAATTCATGGTCTTGCTTGACAACCACAATGTTTCCTTAATGATACTTTTAATCTTAATAATCATTTGTTTTACAATTGAAATGTTTTAACAAACACCACAAAAAAGGTTTTAAAATCAGGTTGGTTATGTGGGTTCCTTCATTTACTACCATCATAACATGATGAAAATTCTGAGCTCCATTAGGGTCATAATTTGAGGGTTTGTATATTGGATAGGAGCAGCATGATAGGAAGATGTTAGACAATCCCTTCAGTGGCAACAGCAAGGGAATTATTTTATACTACAAGGGACAAGGCAATGATAAACTATTGTATTTCATTCAGAAATAAAGAGATACACAAAGTGGTGGGAAACACACTCACCTTATTAATTCAACCTGTACTGAATATGTATGAGGGAAGCAGCATTGGGAAAAATGTGTGTGGCTTTATAATTTGGAGCAAGAAACATCAGTAATATGATTTTGAGCTATGTGTAGCTCTAGTGAAATGGGCAGCTACGCTATATAAATTTGACAAATGTATAAATAAATTAGACTTTTATTAATAGTTTTGCTTCAAAATACATGATTTAACTCATTTGTAAAATGGCAACATGGCACAAGGGAATAAAGGAATTTCAGTTGCACAGCCAGGCTTATACCCCCAATTAAAAGTCTCTAGAAGTCATCAAAATATAAGTCAGATTGATTGATAGGTATGATTGAACAATGATCTATATAGTAGAATATACATTAAAATCCTGTAACACAGTGCTCCCCAAACTTTTTTGTTCCAGGGACCAGTTTCACGCAGAAACACTTTTTCAAGGACCGGGTAGGGGCGCAGTGGTTCCAGTAACAAAAATCTTAATCATTATATTTAGTATGTGATCTGAATGCAACAATTACATTTTATATTAGGCACTTTCATGAACTATTACACTATAATATCAACTCATCAAAATGTAGAATCAGTGGGAGCTCTGGCCTTGTTTTCCTGCAACTATACGGTCCCATCTGGGGGTGATGGGAGACAGTGACACTCGAATTGTATTCCTTATATCCAGTCTATTCCGTAGTCTTGTTTTTGTTGCTGTCAATGCAGAAAACCCCGCCTCACAAAGATAAGAAGTTGAAAATGGAAGCAGGACTTTCAGTGCTTTTGTGGCAATGTCAGGATGTTCTGCTTTGACTTTACTCCAGAATGAAAAGAGATTTGAACTTATTTCAAACATGGATTGAAGGCCACCATCATTTGCAATCTCAACTAGTTGTTCCTCTTCTTGTAGGGTTAAAGTGGATTCACCTGGCTTGTTCACAAATGGGTTCCGGATCCATTCCTTCCCCAGCCTGGGGTCTTTTGCGATGGAGAAGTAATGCTCAAAGTCTTTTGAAATCTGCAACAAGTGATCATGCACCAACTGGGTGAATGAAGGTCCAAACTCAGTCTCTTCCATAATCCCTGCTACTGTGTGAAACATATCAAATATCCCTGTGTTCACTCTCCATCTCCATAACTCCAGTTTGGCTTTGAATGCTGCAACCTTGTCTGCCAACTTGAAAATGGTTGTCATTTTCCCCTGAAGTGAGAGATTGAGTTCATTGAGCAGGTTAAAAATGTCATACAGGTAAGCAAGTTTCAAGATCCAATCAGAATCACTGAAGTATGCTGCCAGTGGTGACTGTTTTTTCCAGAAAAATCTCTGCGGTGACTCTCTTAACTCAAAAACTCTTGTCAGTGATTTACCTCTTGAAAGCCATCTCACTTCTGTGTACAAGAGAAGGCGTCTATGTTCTGCATCCATCTCTTCACAGAGCTGTTTGAACAGACGTGAATTCAGGGCATGTACTTTTATGTGGTTAATAATTTTTATCACATCTTGCAAAACGCTGTTAAGCTCAGGTGGCATTTTTCGGCTTGCCAGCATTTCCCTATGGATGACACAGTGCGTGGACTCACATTCAGAGGCAACCTCCTTGATCCGTGTTGTCAGACCTGAAAGCCGCCCAGTCATCGCAGCCGCTCCGTCCGTGCATACACCGACACAGTGCGACCAATTAAGCCTCCCTGATATGTTCAAGGACATGAATAACTCTGCAGCTGTGGTGTTAGTTGGCAGAAATAGTGCACATAGCAAATCCTCATGTACATCCTCCTGAAAAATGTATCTCACAAAAACAAGCAATATTGCTTTATTGTCAATATCTGTAGATTCATCCACCTGAATTGCGTACCATAGTGACTCATTAATCCTCTCAAGTAACTGTGCCTCGATGTCCTCTGCTGTTTGATTAATTCTTCTTGTTACAGTGCTCGCTGAAAGGGGGATGTTTTCAACCTTTTTTACTGTAGCCTCTCCGAAAAGTTCGCTGCAAATGTCCTTTGTAGCAGGCAAAATCAATTCTTCCCCAATCGTAAAGGGCTTCTTAGCTTTAGCAATGCGGTCTGCGACCAGGAATGATGCTTTTAGCGCGGACACATTTGTTGAAGTAGTGGCCTTTAATAATTGTTTCTGTCCTTCATGTTCCCGTTTTTTTCTTTGAAAATAATCCAAGTGCTTTTCTTTCAATGCTGGGTGTTTTGTCTCCATGTGGCGGTGCAGTTTTGATGGTTTCATGGCTTCATTAGAAAGTTTGTCACCGCATATTACACAGAGTGGGTGTGGGGCTTGTGAATCACCTGTTGCGATGAACCCGTAACTCAGGTAGGAATCTTGGTATTTTCTTTGAAATGCAGCTTTCTTTTTGCAGGCAGTCTGTGACTCTTCTGCTGTCTCGTCATTGTCTCATTTACCCTTTCCCAAAAAACTCTCCAGTGAACTCTGTTTCTGGCTCTTTTTGCGAGGGCTAGCTTGCATAATATGTGCCAAAGATAAATACGTGCCAAAGATAAATACGCACCAAAGATAAATACGCGCCAAAGATAAATACGTGCCAAAGATAAATAGGTGCCAAAGAGTCAAGCACAGAAGTTAGGCAAGGGCAGAAGTGGTTGCAGCCTGGTACAAAATGATCCACGGACCAGTACCGGTCCAGGGACCAATGATTGGGGACCCCTGCTGTAACACATTTGAATTTAGTGGGATTTCTTATGAAATATCCATAAAACTTTTCTTCTCTTGCTTCTTGAGGGAATGATGAGAATGATCTTTCTTAATCAGCACTGATGACGATGAAATAATGAGCTCACAAAATGCAGTATTGCCATTTTAAAAGAGAAAATAGAACAAGGATTTGAAATATTTTTTGACAAGGCAAAGAATTTATACAGTATTTCTTATTTCACAATAAAGTATGAAACAAAGTCGGTGCTACCTTTTGAAGAAGAACAGGAATCACTTTTGTCTGGCTGACCTTTATGCATCTGATGTGCATAAATATTTGTTATGCTTAGTTCTCGTTCTCTTTCCTAAAGAAATGCATTATTAAATTTATGTTGATAATATAGTTTATTGTATTAATGTCAGTTCTTCAGAGATCATACATTTCACTGCATAACTATCCCTAGTATTTCATTGTATTTATCTCTGTTTTAAATATTTGCTTAGACATAATTTGGCCAAATAGTTCCTTTTCTAAAGATTCTGAAGGATAAATATCCTTTTTTTTCTGGAACTGTGAATGTTTTGACCAGTTTCAATCCCCCCCCCCCCAATTTCCTATCAATACAGGCCTTCATTAACATGTTTGAAAAGCATATTATGCTGGGAGATGCTTTTCTAATAGTATCCATTCCGAGAAATGGTAATGTGGAAATGGCCTTACATAAATTAATACATTTCTCCAATCCACAGTTTAGTTACAGGCTGAAAGAAAGACCCATAGTAAAAGGTAGGCTCACCTCAAATGAGCATTTAGTGAATAGCATCTTGGATGCCTTCTGTGGTAAGAAAAATGTAATTTAAGCTTCTAAATACCTGAAGTTTTAGTTTCAACGACTTGATTTCTACTTGTAAATTTTCCGTGATTGACTGAGCTTCAATGATCTTTTTTTTCTCAACTGCTAACTGGTGCCTAAAGGAAGCAGTGTTCAACGACAGCTGCTTTTCCAAATCCTGAACTCATTAGAAATAAACCAATAAGATTATTCAATATTTACAATCATACAATATTGAATTAGAAATTAAAGGAAGTCACCTGAAATTTTATCAAGTGTTTCCAAAAGGATGAAAATCTTCAATCTCAGTAATAATACTCATAATTTTTGAAGTGGGAATTGACCCACATTGTGAAAGAAAAATGTTGAAAATGATATGTATAACCAAAAAAAATGGACCTCCACCACTCGCCCTACGTCCCTGCCCATTCTCTCCAAATATCATTTTACCCAGGTCTTTGGCTGCATAGGACAAATAACCGCCAGTTAATTGGATGTCAGACAGAAGTAATGGCAATGCAGGGGATATGTGCGATGCAACGTTGTTGTTTTTTAAGTACTGTGTCTGCTCCACAAGTTTTGGGGCCTGGCAACTCTGTCACCAGGACCAGAGGGAGAGGGAGGAGCAGCCGCCAGGGCCGCTGGTGGAAAGTCAGGTGTGAATGTGTTTGGCGACCAGGAATGGTCCACTATGTAATTCTAAGCAATGTATGTTGCATGTTACCTGGGTTCTCTTATCACTAGCTTCCAATATTTGGGCAAGTGATGTTAATTTACACTGAAGTTGTTCTCTCTCTTTCTAAGTTTCTTGTCTTCACAAAGTTTCTGCAAAGCCCGCAAGGAGTCTGTAGTTTTTAGGAGTTGTATCTCAACGTCTCTCAGCTTCTTGGAAGCCCTATGCTCTTCCTGAGATTTCTTGAGAAGTGCTTTCAGAGACTGTATTAGAGCACGTGGCCAGGTTAATCTTGGCATTTTCATATTTCTTGATTGTTTTTAAATGCTGGCACTGAAGACCCTTCAACATTTTATTTTCCATAGTAAATATCTTCAATTTATTCTGGAGAATAGCCACTTCATTTTTCAGTTCTTTAATTTTATGGTCTCTTGCTGACAATAGACAGTAAGCCATGTTATTTTTCTCCTGAGCATTGATGGTATGGTCTTCTGCAGAGGTCTTCTGCAGAGGTTTCTTTTTAGGCAACTTTTTGCCTCCTGTGTTAAAAGAAATATGAACATGGCATATAAGATAGAGCAAAGTAAGAATCACCTAATTTTACATAAGCCTCAGAGCCAAATGCTCAAATATGTATTCACTTCCTTTTATATCATTTCTTGAGTCAATCGCTGATGCAACTATTTGTTGATTAACCTATTGTGAGAAATCCTACATGAACTCTCATAATGTTAGCTTTTGTAAGACATATATTAAGACAGTATTTAGACATTTTTAAAATGCATTGACTTCAACTCCTAGAATTCCTCAGCCAGTTTTGACTAAAGCAGGATTGGTAGCGCAGCACCCTAGCCACTACACAAAACTGCCTAGACGGTCAGATGGATACACACACAGATATACACACAGAAACTTGAACACCATATCCAAATAATGATAAAATAGTGAAAGTGATTCAAAAGAATGAAGGAATGAACAACTCAAATTTGCCAAATCTTTTTTTGTATACTGGACCATACTTCCGATCCCTCAGCTTATTTATTGAAATCATGTTGCACTGACATCTGTGTGACTGGTGAACTATACCCATCAACACGACCGTCATTACACACAGGGAGGAATTACTGACTGAGAGTGTTGAAAGTAGTACATTAATATATCAATGAACTACATAGTGTTTAAATATGTTTAACACATTCATATGACTTCCCAAAGTATAGTGTATTTTCTACAGTGTAGAAGTGTCAGGGTAGATCAGAAAAAGTGCATTTATGACACTACGGTTTGATTTTTAGGAAAGGCTTAGGTGCCAGTAGTTTGGTTGAAATCTGTCAACTGCAACCAGTCTGTGGATCATTTTGTACCGGGCTGCAAAGAATGAATAATCATGATTAAAATATATATATAACTATGTTTTTAGTAAAGAAATAGTAAAGAAACCCTTTACTATTGGGGAAGAATTGATTTTGCCGGTCCTTGAAAAAGTGTTTCTGCGTGAAACTGGTCCCTGGTACAAAAATGGTTGGGAACCACTGTTCTAAGTGACCAATTGCCTTCTTACCTTTTGTATGGAGATCATTTTCCTTTTTCTCTGCTGGGAAGTTCCACTCTTTGGTTTCTAGTGGCTGCAGCAATGGGGTCGTGAAGCTGCCACACTCTTCGCTTGTAGAGGTTGCAGAGGAATCTGAGTGAAAATCTTCATGACAATACTTCTGAGAAGTTCCACAGTTGTTCTCTTCTGAACAAACGCTGTTCTTGCTGCCATTGACAGCTGTTCTTGGAGTGTTATCATGAAAGTCACTGAAATAGTTAAACTGAGCACTTCCAGATTGCCTAGAACTTTTGCTACCGCCACTGTCATTTGCTACATGTACAGTCATCATGTTGATGCTCATAGTACCTGGAGAATCGTTTGAGCTTCCACTTTTTCTATATTGTCCACATGACTTATCCTCTTGGACAGAAGGATGAAGGGATGTATCATCAGAAGCCATCGTTCCACCAATGGCAGGGAAGATGGTCAATTTCTTTAAATTTCCCAAAGGAAAAGGCACTGTAGTCAGACAAAGAAGCAATGCATGATGTAAACATTGACTTAAGCCTTGAACACATGGGTTTAAATGTTGTTTGTTCTGATTCTGTACCAAAAAAGATCCCCACAGTTTTGGTCCCTTGCATTATATTATTACATTGGAAATATTTTCCTGATAAATAAAAAAAGTTGCAAGTTATTCCTTGCTAGTTCAGAAACCCTCCAAGATTGCCCTTATTTCTACATATTTCTAAAACACGTCGATTTTAGAATGGGTTAAGGAAAGATTAAAACAGGTGCAAATTGCCTTTTGATTAGTCCAAAAGGATTTTTCAAAATGACCATCAGAGTCATCTGACCATTAGTATTTCGTATATTATTATTAACATGCTCTAATGCTCAGGAGTTCTATTCCACCTGAAAAGAAATCTGTTCCAAATGCAAACACAAGCAAAGGAGAGGAGTTTCAGTTTCAGTTTCACAGCAGCAACCAGCTTTAGCACAGGACAGTTGAGCTTAGCCATATAAATATATATGAGGAGCATTGTGATGTTTAAGACTTTGAAAAACTTCCAGATTCAATGGGCACCTTGGTTAAACAGTCTTAACTGTCAGGATGTGAGAGGAACACTTATGGTCTATTCATCTTTTTAAAAGAAGCCCTATGGAATTCACAGAGATTATTCCCCTTGTCTTGTTATCCACTTTGCCTTAGAATAAGCACATCAATTTTTAGAAGAATTTAAGGAAAGAAAAGCTGCATATGTGTCATATATACATGTACAGCTGGCTTAAGGAAAAGAGGGGCAGAAAAGAGAGACCGTATTGAAAAATAACAATGGATAATAAAAGTAGAAACAAAAGCAGAGATAAATATAGCAGGTTTAAAAATATAATAATAATCTGAAGTTTTTAGAGGGGAGGGAATGAAAAAGAAGAAAAGTTTGTTCCCCATTCCTGAAATAAATTCACATGCAGATAAAAAAATATGACCAAGGAAATTATGAAAAAGACAAATGACAATGCAATTGAAAGAAGCTTCTCAACCCAACATATATTTAAATATATGTTGAAAAGTAAAAAGGAAAGAAGTGAAAAAGAAGTTTCACTTCTTTTAAAAGAAATAAAAAAGGAATAAACAAACAAAAGGAGAAAAGAAAAAAATAACTGAAGCAGAGATCGTGCAGTTAGTGCTCCGTTATCATTGATGAGAAATTAACTATAAAAAACAGTACATTAAATAATTTTAACAATATGGAAAAGATCTGAGTCTCTGAGCTAAGTGCCATATTTAAAAATGCTGATATCACACACACACACACACAAATAGAAGGAAAAAACATTAGTTTCCAACTATTCCTTTGTTATATAATATTTATGAACATTAACTTCGTGTTTCTGACTTCAGTTCTTTAATCATTTAATTAAATGTGTGTGACATAGGAAAATATATTATTAGAATCGCAAAGTTTCAGAGAGCCGTGTAATTATGTCCACAGATAATGTTTCGGTGGAACCAATGCCTACTTCGCTGCCTGGCAGTGGGACCTAATGGAAGTTGGCAACACAAATCAACTTGGAAGGGAAAAGTAGCTGCTTCGTTTTTCGTGTCCCTTGGATGAGCTCTTCTATCAGGCCTTTATCTTCCACATGTTTTCGCTTTCCCTTCACTATTGCTATCTTTGCTTACCCACAACCTGAGCCAAGCACTCCTCAATTGCCCAAAACACAGGAGTTGAAGAGCCTACGAAGCACCCAGGGTTTCAACATCCTCCCCACGATGCCCAGGCAGGACTTCAATGTGATGTCCGTTTATTACCCGGTTCTTGGGCTTTGTTTGCAAAGAAGTGGCTGTTTAGATCTCTGCTACTATGGCAACTAGAGAACTTCTTCTCTGAGCATCATGGGACTTGGTGGGCAATGTTGAATGGAAGGAAAAGGTAAAATGGCAGAAATTAGGGAGGCATTTTCATAATTCCATCATTTCCACTTTCCTTCACACTCATTACTCCATTCCAGAAATCCTGTTTTTCTGCTGAGCACAGTACTCCTCAGTCCAGGACTATGAAAGAAAAGGAGCTCCTTTTCCCTGATTTAATCAAAGAGCAACCCACTAAATGCACATTTTTTAGAGCATTTTATAAATATTATATTTTGTGCAGGGTAAATATCAATCCTACCAGGCAAGCCAAAAAAAAAGTAGATATGCATTCCTACATTAGTGTAGGTTTCACTGAGTATCATGAAATTTGGTCTGGGATAAATTTATGGAGGGTGTAAATTTGTACAGGATAGAAAGAATTGTAAAATGCATGTTCAGTGAACATCTTTAGTTGGCTAATCAAAGATCACAAATAGAGTTTTTCACATTCTTCAGAACTGTTCATTTGGCAAGGTGATAAATTAGGATTTTTGATTGATTACCTTATCGACTATTAGCAACCACACAGACAGATTTTCCTCCTCATTATCTTTTTTTAAAAATAAATTTTATTAAGTTTCCAAATTTTAAAAACATAAAATAAAACTTTATACATTGTTATCAACATCAAGACATATTTTGCATCTCCTCACATTTTTGAATATATGTATTTACTTTTTCCTTACTCTTACTATAAATCAATATATTTTATCCTTACATCTCAATCTTCTCCATGGTATATTTAACCATTTACATATTCCCTCATTCTTTTCCTAATTGCCATTTTATTTTCTTTTTATTTCTAAACCACTTATACCAAGCACCCCAGGCCCTATAATAAATTGAATCTTCTCTCTCTTTTATTTTTACCATTAGCCTGTCCATCTCTATACAATCTATTATTTTTTTATCACCATTTCTTCTGGTAGAACCCTTTTTTCCTTCCAGAGTTGTGCGTACAAAATCCTTGCAGCTGTTAATATATGTTATATAATATATCTATCTGTTTTATTTTATTTTTGTGTTATTATACCTAATAAAAAAGTTTCCGGATTAAATTCAGTATTCTGATTTGTGATTGCTTCTATCCATTGTCTAATTGTATTCCAATATTTTTTTCACTTCCTGGCAAGTGCACCAGGAATGAAAATAAGTGCCTTTTTCTTTTCCAGATTTCCAACAATTTGGGTCCGAGTTAAACATTTTTGCCAATCTAGGGGGAGGAAGGTGCTCTCTGTAGAACATTTTATATTGATTTTCCTTGTATGCTGTGGGTGTAATTAGTTTGTAATTTGATCCCCACATTCTCTCCCAATTTTCTAGGTCTATATTGTGGCCAACATTTTTCTCCCATACCGCCATTGTCTCTTTGACCACCTCCTCTTCCATTTTAAAATCTAGTAGAAAGTTATATATTCTTGAAATCATTTTCTTTTCCATTTGTTGTAGAATTTTATCTAATTGATGCTTTTCCATGCAGAAACCAAATTGTTCTTTGTCCTTCTGATATCTCGCCTGAATTTGCATGTATGGCCACCAATCTATCTTTATATTTTGTTGCTGTAATTCTTCTTCTCGTTTTTAATCTTCCTTGTGTGTCTAATAAGTCTTTGTAATTCATCTTTTTTCCCAGACCCATTGCATTTGGGTAAATTTGTGCTTCCATAGTTGACAGCCAACTATGTGCTATCATTACATTTTAGTGTAATGATTATTTTTAATCTTGTTCCATGTCTGAATTAATGAATCTCTAATCATGTGTCTCTGCAAATATGCATGCTGTTTACATTTCCCATCCCATAGGAAACTATGCCACCCTCTCTGCAAGTCATGACCCTCTATCGACAATACTCTTCTATTTTCCAGGTTGATCCAATCTTTAATCCATACCATAGCCGCAGCCTGATAATACATTTCCCAGTCAGGGAGTCCAAAGTCACCCTTTTCTCTTTTGTCCTGTAACAATTTCATTTTTATCCGAGCTTTTTTCCCATCCCAAACAAATTTACTTATTGTTCAATCTAATTCTCTAAAAAAGGTTTTATCCAACCTTATTGGTACAGTTTGAAAAAGATATAGCATTTTTTGGTAGAGTAGATATTGTAATTGCTACAATTTTCCACAGTAGTGATAGCTGTAATTTCCCCCCCATTTCCAATTCTTTTTTGATTTGTATTATTAATTTGTCATAGTTATCTTTTTTGATTGAAGAACATCTTGTTATTAACCAAATTCCTAAATATTTTACCCTTTTCACACTTTGCATTCCCAATTTTCCTTCTAATTCTTTTTTTTTTTTTGCTTATCTTTTAAAATTTTAGTCAATAATTTTGTTTTGTTTTTATTAATCTTAAGGCCTGCGACCTTGCCAAATTCCTCTATTTTCTTTATTAATTTTACTCCCGTATCCTTTGGATCTTCCCCCCCAAAATACTATGTCATTGGCAAATGCCTGTACCTTATAATGCTCCTTTTTAATTAAAGCCTCTTTGATTTCTACATTTTTCCTAACGTTTTCCAATAACTTTTTTTTTAAACAAATTTTATTGATTTTACAAAATTTAAAAAAAAAAAGACACAACAACATAATAACATGAACATAATTGAAGGGTAGGGGAAAAAAAAGGGGGGGGGAAAGGGAATGGGAAAAGAGGACCAGAAAAACAAACAAACAAACAAAAAGAAAATACAGAAAAGAGATTTGTTAAAAATATTCTTACTTTCGACAATTTGTGAGATCTTTTCCTTCTTTGGTTTTACTATCTCTAAACACTTTATCTTTACAAGAATTTATACATCACTCATATAAATTTATCTTATTCTTTCAATCCTATATTATAAAATTCATCTTTGTTCTAACCACTTATACCAATAATTCCAGCTATTATAATATATTGAAGTGTCTTTGTTTTTTAGAGCTAATGTTAATCTGTCCATTTCTGCGCAGTTTGAAATTTTTTGGATAATCATCTCCTTTGTAGGAATCTGTGGGTGCTTCCAACACTGAGCAAAAGCCAACCTAGCTGCTGTTAATATATGTATTGTAATATATTTTGTCTTTTTTGATATTTGTTTGTCAAAAATCCCTAGTAGAAAAGACTCTGGTTTATATTCAATCTGTTCTTTAGTAATATCTTCCAGCCAATTTCTTATCTTCCAATATTTTGGGGCTTCTATGCATGACCACCACATGTGGAAAAAAGTTCCCTCTTTCTTTTTACATTTCCAACATTTTGGACTCATTTTGGGGCACATTTTCGCCAATCTCAAAGGAGGAAGGTGCCATCTATAAAACAGTTTATATGCATTTTCTTTGTATACTACTGATTTTGTAATTTTATTATTACTTCCCCAGACTTTTTCCCATTCATTTAAAGTGATATTACATCCTACATTCCTACTCCAAGCAATCATATTTCCTTTTACTATTTCTTCTTCTAATTCTATTTTAAGTAAACAATTGTAAAATCTAGTTATATTCTTTTTTCCTGATCCCATTAAAATTTTATCTAGCTGCTGGGGTTTATTACTAATTCCGAATTCTTTTCTATCCTGGTTATATCTACTATGAATTTGTAAATATGCCCATTGATCTATTTTAAATCCCCGTTCTTGAAGTTCTTGACGGGATTTCAAATTTCCTTGTACGTCAAATAAATCTTTATATTTGATCATTCTAGAAATATCCAAATTGTTTGGGTGAATCATTGCCTCCATTGTTGATAGCCAAACCGGTACTTTTAGATAGTGTTTTTTACGTATTTTTTTCCAATTAGTTACCAGTGAGTCTCTAATTAAGTGTCTGTGAAAGTATTTCTGGGTAATTTTTCCTACATCCCATAAAAAAGCATGCCATCCCCTTTGTAAGTCGTGGCCCTCTAAGATTCTCTTATCATTTAAGTTTACCCAATCTTTTAACCATACTAGGGTGGCAGCTGTGTAATACAATTCCCAATTTGGAAGTGCCAACCCTCCCCAGCTCCTCATATCCTGCATTGCTTTTAAATTTATTCTGGGTTTTTTCCCTTCCCAAATAAATTTAGCAATAATTTTATTGAGTTCTTCGAAAAATTTCTTATGTAATTTAATTGGAATCATCTGAAATAGATATTAAAATTTTGGGAGGATATTCATTTTAACGGTAATAATCTTTCCCAATAGTGAAAGTTGTAATTTGCCCCATAATTCTAGATCCTTCTTTACCTGAAGCATCAATTTATCGTAATTGTTTTCTTTAAGCGCCTTACAATGTGCTGTCAACCATATTCCTAAATATTTAACTTTCTTTGTCACTTGTATTCCCATAATTTCTTCTAGTTCTTTTTTCTGCTTTTCTGTTAAGTTTTTAGTCATTAATTTTGTTTTTTTCCTATTAATTTTAAGTCCTGCTACCGCTCCAAATTGTTCTATTTCTTTAATTAATTTTTGTCCTCTTTCAACTGGATCTTCAATGAAAAAAACCAAATCATCAGCAAATGCTTGTAATTTGTATTCTTCTGATTTAATCTTTAGTCCTTTTATCTCTGGATTTTGTCTAATCTTAATTAGTAATGTTTCTAATGTGAATATGAAGAGCAGGGGCGAGAGCGGGCAGCCTTGTCTAACTCCTTTTTCTATTTTTATTGGACAAATATATTCCCCATTTACTATAATATTGGCCTGTTGTGTGTTATAAATAGTTGTTATTATATTTTCAAATTTAGTGCCTAATTTCATGTTATATATTTTTTGTATTAAGAATTGCCAATTTAAATTATCAAAGGCCTTTTCAGCGTCTAAAAACATAAGTGCAATCTGTTTCTCGGGGTGGGCTTCATAGAATTCTAAAATATCTAATACTGTTCTTGAGTTATTGCTAATCTGTCTAGTCGGAAGAAATCCATTTTGATCTTCATGTATATATAAGCTTAATATTCTTTTAAGTCTATTAGCTATAATGGAGGCAAATATTTTGTAATCGGTATTTAACAGTGAAATCGGTCTAAAATTGTTAATATATCTGGCTTCAGAATCCTCCTTCGGGATCAACGAAATTAGTGCTCCCCTCCATGAGTCCGGCATCTTAGCTGCCAATAATACTTCATTAAAAATTTCCAACATAAATGGTCCAATCTGTTCTGCAATTATTTTATATAACTCTCCTGGGATTCTGTCAGGACCCGGGGCTTTGTTGTTTTTTTGGTTCTCTATTGCCGATTTCAATTCAGACCACGATATATCTTTATTAAGTGTTTCTACCATTTCTTCTTCAATTTCTTTATCTTTAATTTCATCTAAATAATTTCTTATTCTATCCTCATTTATTTCTTCCTTTTTATATAACTCTTTGTAGTATTTATGTACAATTTCTCCCCCCCCCCCCATTTCTTGTTGTATGTCACCGTTACCATCTATTAATTGATATATCAATCTCTTTTCTTTCTTTTTTTTTCATTTGTAAGCTAACCATCTTCCTGGCTTGTTGGCATTCTCAAAGTAAGATTATTTTGTCATCTTCAAATTTATAATCAGTTTCTCTTGTTTGATTAAGTTCAGTTTGTCTTTTGTTATTATTATCTGGTTTTGTAATGTTGGGTTTTTTGGGGTCTTCTGTAGTAGCATTTCTAGTTCCTTAATTTGTTGTTGTAGTTTATTTTGTTGGGCATATTTTTCTTTATTCCTCTTAGAATTATAAGAAATTGTTATGCCTCTTATTACTGCCTTCATTGTATCCCAGATGTTTTGTTTCGGAATTACGCCATTATTATTCTCTTTTAAAAAATAATTTAATTCCTCGTTAAGTTTATCAGTATAATCCTTTTCTCTTAATAATTGGGTATTTAAAGTCCATCTTTTCTTTGGTTTCTTCCTACCTTTCCATATTATCTTAATTGGATTGTGATCTGCCCATTCATTCGGTAGTATTTCAATTTCTTTTATTTCATTTGCTATTTCCCCATTCATCCATGCCATATCAATTCATGCCCATGTTTGATGTGGATTTGAATAAAATGTAAATTGTTTTTTTTCTGGGTATAGTTTCCTCCATAAATCAACCAAATTTAATTCTCTCATCATTTCCTTACATATCTTAGGGAACTCTCTTTTCCCATTTTTATTCTTCCCCCCTCTGCTATGATCTTTCTGATAATCGGCTATAGAATTAAAATCTCCTATAATGCAAATATTCCTTTGTTCAAATCCTATTATTTTTCAGTATAAATATTTAAAAAATTCTTTCTGGTTTTCATTTGGGGCATAGATTACCACTAATAAAATTGGGATATCATTAATCCAGATCTGCAAAACCAAAGTTCTTCCTTCCGGGTCTGACCAAACTACTTCTGCTTTCAAATCCTCTTTTATATATACTGCAATTCCTTTCTTTTTTCCTATATCTGCTGGCGCAGTAAATAGCTTCCCTAGTTTCAGGCAATTTAAAAATCTTTCATCTTCTTTTCTTAAATGGGTTTCTTGTAAACATATTATATCAGCATCATGTTTAATTAGTTTCGTAAATATCCTTTTTCTTTTTAAGGTCGAATTTAGACCATTTATGTTAATTGAAAGAAGTTTCTTTTCTTCATTTACTTAATTCTGTTTCGCTCTTTGTCTTGTAATAACTCCGGTCTCTCCTAATGTTTGCTGGCTCTTTGTCTTGTAATAACTCCGGTCTCTCCTAATGTTTGCTGGCTTAAAGTTCCTTCTTTTTTATTTCTGTGATAGTTTTGGTCTTCTTGTGGGTTTATTTCCAATTCCTCCCTACTACTCGAATCTTCTGAACTTACTAATTGCTCATAGTATTCTTGGGCTCTTTCTATAGTATCAATTTTAATTTTCGTTTCTTTCCATGTAACAAGCATCCCTTCTGGAATTAACCATTTGAATACAATTTTTTTTGGTTTAAATAAGCAGCCAAAAATTGTAATCTCATCTTATTTCTCTAATTCTTCTCGGGACTTCTTTAAGGATTAAAAAATTTTTTCCCTTATATACAATTGTTCCATCTCTAGATCTCTTAAAAATAATATTGTGGATACTCCTTCTCATAAAGCGTATGTGAACTTCTCTTGGGCATTTATGGCGCCTCGCATAGCTAGTACTGACCCTATAGACTTCATCAAACTCTTTTAAAATGTTGTCCTTTTCTTTATCTAATAGTCCAGCCAGTATTTTCACCATCAATTGTTCTTGGTCTTCATCCCTGGACTCCTCTACATTCTGGAATCTTAGGTATGTAGCCACCTTGTCTATCTCTAAATAAACCACCGAGTCTTCCATTTCTTTGGTTACATTTTTTAATTCCTCATCTACCCTTTCCAATTTCCTTTCAGTTCGTTCAGTCCTTTTCTCTACTTCTTTTATTGTTGCTTCATTTTTCTCCAAGGCCTGTTGGAGTATTCCAATTTTATTTTCTACTTTAGAAATATTCTCTTTTGTTTCTAATTTCATTTTTCCCATCTCCTCCCTTAATTTGTTAATGTCTGCCCTTGTTTCATTGTGGTTTTTTATCATTGTTTCTTGTAATTTCTCCATCGATTCTTGGAGTGTTAGTAAAATTGATTGAATATTAACATTTGTAATATTGGGTTGTTTTTCTACTGGTAATGTTTCTTCTATAGTTTTTTGGGCCATAGACGAAGCTGTTGCCAATGTAGTTGTTAAAGTTGGAGTAGTTTTCCTGCCAGTTTTCAGGGCTGTGGTAGTTGTCAAAGTCATTTATTCTAATATTTGTTTCTGTTGTTGAATTATATTAATTATATTATCCCAGATTACCATTCAATATTATAGCCTCAATATTACAGTTAATCTATGCAGAATTAATTTATCTATTAAACTATATTTTTCCAAATCTTAAATCTAAATCAAGTAAGTAAATTTTATGAGTTTGTATTCAATTTCTATATATCACTATGCCACGTTATTTTACAATCTATATAATACCTATATATACACCATACATATAACTTTTAGTATACTCAATGTTGAATATTAAATCCGATAATTATTGATAGTTACTTTACAGTATTCCTTATGTTCTTACTATATATTCTCTTTTTTTATTATTATAATTTGTATATCTAGTCAAAATATGATTATCCCAATTCTCAAAAAATTAATCAAGTCAATTATCAACAATCTAGACTATTATTCTATATTTCTTATCTCGATAAATAAATTTACAATCGTTATATAGAAGAAGTAATAGGAGCAGGAAAAGATAACACCCAAATGTAAATAATGAGAGAGACCAGAGGGGAAAAAAAAAAAAAGAATTAGCAAATCTATAAAAGAGAAAAGAGCAATAAGAAAAGGGGGAGAGAAGGAAAAAAAAAATCCCAAAGTCTGTCTTTATTCTTTGTCTCTGGTAAAAAAGAAAAAAAAAAGAATATTACTATTATTATTTTCCTCCTTCAAATGCACCGGAAGTGGGGAGAAGAAAAATGCTGAATAATAACTACAGTCAATCAGTCAGTCTTCTTAATCTTCCAGTCCACCTATCTCCCCTTTTTTAAAGCGTTTTTGGATCAATTTTAATTTCTTCTTCTTGACAACATCTCTTCAGATAAGGCAAAAATCCCCAGGAATCTATTAAAAGTCTATTAATTAAGTGTAAATATAATGTTACTGAGTCTCCGAGGCTTCCAGGCGTCTCATTTCATCCGGCACCAATCTGTCCCCTTCAGTTCGCCCCAGATCTCTTCACTATTTCAATACAGTTTTTTCAAAAGAAAATATCAACTTAGTAGTCAGATGAAAAGTTCCATATCACTTCCGATCTTAAAGTTTTCTAATGCAGTAACACAGCTTCTTTCTTCGCAATCCACACTTTCACTTTAGTTCAACAAATCATTTCGCCCACGCTCCTCTTCACCGCTTTCCAGCCGCTTTCTTTCAGGCTTTCAAAAGTCATTTATTTAATCAATTGTCAGTTGGTAATCTTATCTCTTCACCTCTCCACCGTTCTACTCCCTCAGCCATATGTCTTTCATACGATCTCACAAGTTGTCACTTACTCGCTGTTAGTATCGGTGACAGTCCGGACTTCGGAGCCTCCATTAACAGGAGGCTATCTCTTGATCGTTGGGCTCTGGAGGGCTTCTCTTCACTGCTGGGGGATTGCCTTCCCCATTCAGCAGCTAAAGTACTCCCCACACCAACACGAACCTCTCCGGGGTTCGAGCACCTCAAAGGGTCACACCAAACGTAGAAAAAGATTGACTGAAATCAGGAGCGGATCTCAGCCACTCTACTCGTCCTTGCCTGCCACCGGAAGTCTCCCAATAACTTTTCTAAGGTAAGAATAAAGAGAAGGAGTGACAGTGGGCATCCCTGCCTTACTCCCTTGTTGATCTTGAATGTTTCCGTTCTGTCACTGTTCATTATTACACTGGCCGTCTGTGTCGTATAAATTGTCAAAATCAATTTAATAAATTTATTGCCAAATTGCATGCTTTTTAATTGTTATAATTATGAACTTCCAATTAACATTGTCAAATGCCTTTTGTGCATCGAGGAAGACCATTGCTAATTGTTTTCCTTGGTTTGCTTCATAATATTCTATTATATTCAATACCATTCTGGTATTATTTTTAATTTATCTATTCAGTAAGAATCTGTTTTGGTCGCTATGAATGATCTGATTAAAGGTTTTTTTAAAATCTTTCTGCCATTATGGACATAAATATTTTATAATCAACATTTAAAAGGGATATGGGCCTATAATTTTGAATTAATTGATGGTCTGAATCTTCTTTTGGGATCAATGTTATGTATGTCTCCCCCCATGACTTAGGTAATTTTGCTGTCATTAGTATCTCATTATAGAATTCTAATAATTGCATTTCTAATTTTTCTTGCAGTGTTTTATACAGTTCCCCTGAGGGACCATCCGGTCCCGGTGTCTTATTGTTTTTCTGTTTCAGGATTGCCTCTTGCAGTTCTCTTAATGTTATTTCCCTGTTTATCTCTTCTTTATCCTCTTCCGGGATCACAGGTGGCCCTTTTCTTTCTAAGTAATGTTGGATATTTCTCTCTGGTATGTCTTCCCTACTATATAATTCCTCAAAAAAACTTTTAACAATATGCTTTTTCTTTTCAGTTTGATGTTGCAGGGTACCATCAGCGTCTTTCAATTGTTGAATTGCTCTTTTTTCTTTTTCTTTCTAAAGTCTATAGGCTAGCCACCTTCCCGGCTTATTCGCGTGCTCAAAATAATTCTGTTTTATCTTTTTCATGTCCTGTAACCATTCATGTTTTGCTAAAATATTCAATTTATGCCTAATCATTATCCTCTCCGTATTTGCTGTCTTATTATGTGGTGTTTTTTTCTAATGTTTTTTCTAGCTCCTTAAGAGTATCTCGTAGTTTAGATTGTTCTTCTTTTTTTCCCTTATATCTATGTGTATTATATGAAATTGCTAGGCCCCTGATATATGCTTTAGTCATGTCCCAAAGGTTTGGAATTGATGTTTGTTGTTTTTTGTTTTCCTTCAGAAAGAACTCCAATTCTTTTTCCATCATCTTAACACAATCTTTTTCTTTTAGGATCTCCTTGTTTAACATCCATCTTCTGTTGTTTTTCAATCCTTTCCAAATTATTTTAATGGGATTATGGTCTGCCCATGTGTTAGATTCAATTTCTATTTCTTTTATATTACGTTCCATTTCCCCATTTGTCCATAACATATCAAATCTTGACCATGATGGTGCTGAATAGTTTTTTCAAAACCAAACTGTTTTTTTTTCTGGATTTCTTTCTCTCCATATATCTTTTAATCCTAATTCTTCCGCCATTTGATAGAATACTTTTGGTAATGTTTTCCTTTTCCTTTTTTCCCCTGGATTTCCATTATTTGTAATCTTTTCCTAAATTTGCTATTGCATTGAAATCACCTAGCAGACATATGTTCTCATATTCCTGTTCTACTAATTTTCTGTATAGTTTGGTGTAAATTTTTTCTTGTTTCTCGTTCGGCGCATATATCACTGTCAATAACATTTTCTTATAATTTATATAAACTTCTAACATCAAAATCCTACCCTCGTCGTCTGCATATATCTGTTCTGCTTGTAACTGTTTTCTAGCGTATATTGCTATCCCTCTCTTTTTTTGTTGGGCTAGAGATACGTATAAATCTCCTAACTTTGGTGCTTTTAACAGTTTACTTTGATGTTTCTGGATATGTGTTTCTTGAAGGCATATAATATCTAAGTTCAGTTCTGTAGTTTAGTTATCATTTTTTTCCTCTTAATTTGTGAATTTAAACTGTTGATGTTAACGGAAATCAATTTGATTTCTTCCATCATCTTATTCTGTAGTTGTTTCTTGTTGAAGCTTATTTGCTCTTGTTGATGTCTCGTTCTTACGCCTTCTCTTTCCACTTCTTCCTGCTCTCCTTCCTCTTGTTCTGTTTCTCTTTCCTCCACCTGATCTTCTTCTTGGCTCCTACTTTCCACTTCCTCTTTGCTGTTCTGGTGTTCTCCTGATACCACATACAGTTCAAAGAATTCCCTCGCTTTTTCTATACTGTCTATTTTAAATTTTTTATCCTGCCATGATATTAATATTCCCTCTGGGATGAGCCATTTGAACAGGATATTATTCTTCTTGGAATTTGTTTCAGCATTACAATTTCTGTTCCCTTGAGTATCAGCGGTTTGTCTCTTGTCACTTTGTATATCTTATCTCTCAGTTGTTTCTTTGAGAATCGTATATGAACTTCTCTTGGAAGTCTAAAACGTCTTGCATAGTTGGTATATATTCTATATACCTCTTCTATTTCCCTTTGAACCTCTTGGTCCTCTTTTTGTAATGTTTCTGCTGTGAGATCTGCCATTAATTTGGGCAAGTCCTCCTCACTTTCTTCTGTTACATTCTAAAATCTGAGGAAGAAATCAGTCTTTTCCATCTATAATATGCAATTGCTTCTTCTAATTTCCTGTTCTCTCCCATTAATTTCTGTCGATTCTACTTTCTTATCTGTTTGTTCAACCTTTGCCTCCACTGCTTTCATTTTATGTTCCATCTTTACCACTGTTTGTTGGATTGTACTTATCTTCTCATCTAGTTTCCATATTTTACCTTTCATTTCCCTCATTTCAGTTTTAAAGTCTGTGTGGTTTCTCACCATTGTTTCTTGTATTGTTGTTAATGCCATTTGAATTGTTTGCATATCTGACTCGCTTTCTCAGGATTCAGCATGCCCTCTATCGAACGTTGTCCTGCTGGTAATGTTATCATTGATGTTAGGTTGGATGTTATTTTCTTCCCAATCTTTTTTCTTAATTTCTTTCAATATTATCATCCGTTATATCAACTCTCTTCTGCATTTTCTATGTTTATCTCTTCCCTTTTATCTTATTCTAATCCCTTCAGTTTATCACTACAAGGTCTAATATACTTAATAATGTCTCTCCTTAATTTTATGCACACTTTACATATATATGTATATATTTATACAACAACGTAAAACTAAATATTGTTATTGTTTATAACCTATGATTGTAACCCTCTTAATTTTCTGATCTTATTTAATCATTTTAATAAGTTAATTAAGTATAATTCTAAATATAATAGCTTATATAGTAAACATATATAATTCAATAAATATAAATATGTGTTTGATTGTTTTTTTTAAACCATATATTATAATTTTCGTATAGTTCAAAACAGTCTATGAATCAATATATAGCCATTAATTAGTTAAACATCAATTAATTAATTAGTTGTTATCCAAGGTATCAAATTGTAGCAATCTATGAAATAGGATACATAAGTTAATTCTTCTTGCAAGCAATCAGATATATATATTTTCACGGGTACAGGTATGTAGGTCTAGGTGTGTTTGGGTCTTTTCCCATGTAAGATTAAGAGTATCTTGGTGTCATTTTGGCGAGGTCCCACTCGCCATCCTCAAGCTGGTGCTTTCGGCTTCATGCCAGTGCAAGCAGTGCCAGTGCGCATATATATACATATATATATATGTTTTCTTAGGCTTTCGCGGGTACTTACATGTGTGCTGTTTAGCTTCCTTCGGGTATTATCCCACATCATTGTAGTTCTGTTAAAGTTGTAGCAACGTTTCAGCAGAATCTCATCTGCCATCCTCAGGCTTCTGTAT
>BLBF01016081.1:0-35911 GCA_015471245.1 Laticauda colubrina
ATAAAGTTTACCTAAGAAAGTTAATTAAAGGTTATCTTTGCTTAACACACTTAATACAGTGTACTTGGTTCATTTTGCTTATTTAATAAAGTCATAAAGTTTACCTAAGACAGTTAATAAAGGCTATCTTTGCTTAAGACACTTGGTTCATTTTTTTTACTTAATAAAGTGTTGGTGAAAACTTTGAAAAAAATGGTTAAGCCTTTGCATGCTTGTGGGATAGATAAGGATAGTTGTGGGATAGATAAACCTCCAGTGCAAGCATCGTGGGACTGTATGGTCCACCATCCCAGCTGCCACACATATGGACCTTTATTATCAATAACAATTTAATCATTGATCAACACATTTCAACATAAACAAAACTCTTTATTAAATGCCCTGTTCATTGTAGGCCCACCCAGCATACCTGGCCCAATCTCATCCGTGTGATGAGACAGGCTGAAGGAAGCATCCATTAAACATCTATCATCCTGTCTTGCCACTCCACCACTCCAGCTGGGGAGTTGCACCAGTGTTTCAGGAGGTTGCGCTGCTTCTTCCCTTCACGTGAGGCTCTGTTGGGGCCTTGCACATCCTCAGTGTCTATCAGGTTTTGCCCTTGCCTCCATTCCCCAGGCTCCATGTCCCCATTGCCTTGTTGGAGGTCCACGAGCCTGTTCTGCAAGACTGGGTAGCGGGTGCGCATGAGATTGTGCAGGATGCAGCAAGCTTCCACGATCCTCCTCACGGTCTGTGGGCAATGCTGCATGGTGGTGAGAAGTACCTGGAACCTGTTGGCCAGGAAGCCAAAGGCATTCTCCACCACCCGCCCTGCCCTGGACAGCCTGTAGTTGAAGATCCTCTCTTCATGGGTGATGTATCTTGAAGTGTATGGCTTCATGAGGTAGGTTCTGAGGGAGAACGCGTCATCATGAATGATGAAGTAGGGCACATCTTGTGTGTCATTGGGTAGGGGGTCTGGACCTGGAAAACCCATGATGAGATTACATTCCAGCCCATCCTTGAGGTCACTTGCGTTGTATACCTGGCCATCTGAAGCTGACCCATTGCCTGAAGCATCGATGTAGATGAACTTGTCGTCAGCATCAACCATGGCAAAGAGGATGATACTGAAGAAGCCCTTGTAGTTGTAATAAGTGGACCCCGAGTTGGCTGGAGCTTTGCAGGCCACGTGCTTCCCATCTATAGCTCCAACGGTGTGGGGAAGGTTCCACCTCTGATACCACTCTTCTGCAAGTTTTCTCCAGCCTTGTTCATTGGTGGGGCACCTGAGGAGCTCCTCCACGTATTCTTCGATGATAGCATGCACCACTTCTCTGACCACTTTGCTGATGGTGTTGTGTGGCCCCCTCCATGCATACTGCATGTTTCTGTATGTGGTTCCAGAGGCCAGGTGCCGCAGAGTCAGTGCCACCTTCAGTCCAGGGTCCAGGTTGGGATGGAAGTTGGTGTTTGCTTTGGTCAACCTGGGTCTCAGACGCTCTACAAGTTTGTCAAACATGGCTGGTGGCATCCTCATGAAGTGCTGGAATGCACGAGTGTCTTCATTTCTCAGCTCCACCACAACTGGTCATACAGTCCAAGCTCCATTCTTCTCACGATCCATCCTCGGACCCACACAGCTCTTGGACGTCTCCTTCTTCTCCTTCTGTATAAAATTTGAAACAGTCTGAACAGGTTTTGGTTCTGGTGATGAATGAGCGTAGCTATCATATGGACTGTGTCATCATCCATGGTGGAGAACAATTGATGATGTTGAAGACCAAGACCAAGGGTGAAGAGGTCTGTACACCATGGCTGCTGGACTCATATTGAAATCCAGATGATATTCTCCTCCTTTTTATAGGAAATATCGGTTGTCCGCTATGGGGCCTTCTACATACTCTAGACATACTCCAGACATCCTAAATATACGAGATACATCCCAGATACAAATGTTTTGTCCATTTTGAATCCTTTATATACAAGTTGCATACGCTTATATCCTTTCAATTTCTGTGCTACTAACGCTGTGCAGACGTTCTGTGTACCTTTTGTTTCCTCCCTCTTTCCATTTTCAGCTGCAGCGGATGTGAGTTGAGGGGATGGCCAGAGGATGCAGAGAGGATACAGCAGACATTTAACGGATGATAACGGACATGGAACGTTTGTTGCTCGTATATGTCACGGATGTACATCGTACACGGCAGAAAGTTCATCCATTCACAAAGTTTTGTGCAGCTCAAAACGTCTTGCATGGATGAAACTGCAGTGGACGGATGCTCGACAGATAGAGCATATGAAACACATATGCAATGAGTACACAACGGATGCATAGCATTTTCAATTGGATGGCAAGCTTTTTTAACGTTTTACATCCTCTTTGCATCCGTCAGTGCAGTGGGACTGGGCCTTAAACATGGTACATGAATCATGCCCTTGCTTGATTACTAACCAGGAGATGTGCTCAAGATAGAATGGCTGTTGAAGATGACCTGAAATATTCAGCTGGCACTGAATGCAGCTACCTGCCTGCTGACCACCACAAATGGATATAACAGAGTAATACTATGGTGTATGACTGCACTGACTGCCTGTGTCAGCCTTCAAGATCTTCTACTATTGCTTTGCATCTTTCGACTGCCATAAGTAACAGGGGGAGGAAGGGAAAGTCTGGGAAGTGAGCTGGAGGTGTTAAATTCTTCTGTTGTGTAAATGGGGGGGGGGAAGCATACAATAGAGTTAGGTTTCTATTTCTTGCTTAGCTTTCTTTTCTCTGCGCAACTGCAACCCGTTATCAAAATATGCCAAGGTCAACGGACAGAGGCCTCATCATCACCTGAAGATGCCCACATGATCATATTCACAACTTCTAATTGGAAGTGTCATCTGAACTATTGGGGGTGGGAACATTTCCCTCACTTTGTATATGTGAATTGCGCGCCTAATTTCTCAGATTCAGAATTCTTTGGTTGCTACCACTTCACTTTCAGTAAAAGATGTCTTTTCTCTAAACTAAAGAGTCTAAGTATTTCTTTCCTGGATTTTGAATGGAGCTCCGCCTGACAGCCTGTTTTAATCCAGTGTATATGGTAGAATATTCCCGATAAAGGCCTCTACAGCTTGGGTCCTAGCTACCATCACAGCTATGGTTTCCAGATAGGCTGCCCACCCAATATATATAAGTCAAGGGTAGATGTTACAGGTTGGCCACTGCTTAGGACACTGGCCTGACAGACTACCTTTCTGTTTACAGCCCATTGCAGTGACCTGTCTTGCACACCCCAGATCAGGATAGATTTTCCTTTAATATCCTTCAGGAGGGGAGTCAAAATTATGCTTTTCTGCAGAGCCTCATGAGAGACAGCAGTAAATGGGAATTTGATTTAAGTATCAGCATTGCTGATTATGAATTTATGTTGATTCTGGACATTTATTGGCTAAGTTATCCTAAGGTGATAAATTTGGTGACATACAATAGCTAAAATAGCAGGAACAATTAAGCAAATATCAGATTAGGAAGATTATAAATGTAGTAGTGATTTTAGTTTTCTGAATTGGCAGCTCAGTTATTTCTTGTAGCTCAAACAGACCAGAGAAGCAATTCCTTTCCAAGCTATGGTGGAATAATGTATTAGTTGGTTGTATGAATGTGCTACCATGTTGAATTTATTTTGTATTCTTCTGATACGCTTTTGACATGTTTTAAACTGTAATCAAATTTTGTTTTAGTAAAAAGAAAAACATATTTTGCCTCAATGAATAATTTAGAAATAAGAACCCAGCAAGTGATTGTGATGTGGTGTTTGGGGCACTGTTCTGGAGTAGCTTTCAAATTTCATTGTATCTGCAGAATGCAATGACAATAAAAGTATTCTATTGTATTCTATTGTATTCTATTGTATTCTATTGTGTTCTATTGTGTTGTGTTGTATTGTATTGTATTGTATTGTATTGTATTCTATTCTATTCTATTCTATTCTATTCTATTCTAAAGACATAATGCTCCCAGGAAAGTTTGATGGTCTACTTCAAACCAGTAAAATCAGTAAAATTATTAAGTTAATGGATTCATAAAATGTACAAGATATTTTTGAACAAGCAGCGATGGTTCAAAGAAAAATATCAACTGCTCAGCAATGAATAATACAAATACTTGGGATGGAATAGAAGTCATCGGTATAAAAAAAAACCCATAGCTCAATCTGTTGTTCAGAATTCCCTGCTTAGTTGTCCAAAGCTTATCTAAAGTTTTTTCTCACATCATTTGTTCCTTTCACAAGGAACAGAACTGAACAGTGAACCACCTGGCAAGTTGGTCACGCAGCATGACTTTTACATTATAATCATCTCATCATGAAGCTGAAAATAGCATTGCGTAGAAGCCTTAAAACAGTAATACTGCAGGGAGAAAGACAATATTAAACTCCTATAGACAGCCTACACATTGTCATTTTGTGTCCCATTAATTGAAAATCAAAATCCTCAGGGAACCAGACATCTACATCTCTGTCAAATGTTGCCTAATACTGTGGAAATATGTTTACTTTTTATATTTGCTTCCCATATCGACGATACAAGGAACTATAATGATACAGTCTAACTAAAATCAAACCCTGAAGACTTTAGTTTGATTTCCAGAAGGAAGTTAAATATGACCCTCCCTCAGTAACATAGTATGATTGACTTTAGTTCGACTATTCCTTGAATTCATTTGAAGTCAGAGCTGAACACAAAGTTTGCTTTTGTAACAAGCAATAGTTTAGGCCGGGTGTTAGCAACTTGTGGCTCTTCGGGCCCTGTCAGGTGATCCCACCACTGGCTGGACCTGCCCCTCACCTCCCTCTCCCAGCCACTCCTCACCTAAAAAGGGTGATGGTGGCGGATGTAGACTCACTCCATATTCCAGTGTGGGAACAAAGCACTCCTGTACTCTTCTTCCAGACTTTCTTGGTGCTGTGTGCACCTTGGCCGCTCGGGCAGACACACAACTTGGCCTCCACCCCGAAACACTGGCCTGGCCTGGCTGGGGCTGACGCCGCTGCTCTCACCATCCCCATGGCCTGCTTGCTGCTCTTGCAGCACCTTGTGGAACACACTTAAATTTAGCATGCTTCACAATGGGGGAAATGGTGCCCCCTCCTTCTCCTCCTGGAGTCCATTACAACACAGAGCATCAGCTGCAAGCTGGGCCAGGCCAGTGTTTCGTGGTAAAGAGAAAGTCATGCATCTCCCCAAGCAACTGAGGTGTGCGCAGCTGGAAGAAGAGGCAATTAGAGGGGCACTTCGCTCCCACTCTGAAATGTAGAAAGAGAGAAAGACAGAGAGAAAGATGAAAGAGAGAGAAATGAGAGGGAGAGAGAAAAAAGATGAGAAAGAGGAAGAAAGAGAGAAAGAGAGATGGAAGAAGAAAGCTGAGAGACAGAGAAAGAGAGATGGAAAAAGAGAGGGAAAGAGAGATGAGAGACAGAGAAGAGAAAGAGAGAGAGAGGAGAGAGAGAAAGAGTGAGATACATACAGAGAGAGATACCTGTTTCCCAGAGAAAATACTGGGAGCCACAAAAACAGGGTAGGCATGACTAGGGGTAGGGTCATGTGACTGGGTGGGAGTGAGTAACATCAAAATGGCCATGCCCAGCCAGGTTTTGTGGCTCCCAAAGTTTTCTTTTCTCCAGGAAATGGATTCAAATGGCTCTTTGGGTGTTTAAGGTTGCAGACCCCTAGTATAAGCCTTTATACTAGAGGTTAGAATAGAATAGAATGGAATAGAATAGAATAGAATTCTATTCTCATAAAATTTCTGCCTATTACAGCAAAGACTGACATTTTCAAAATTTTGATATACCAAAAAGCTAATCAGAATCCTTATTTGTGCTAGCCCTCCATTACCAAATATTTAATCTCCTAATTCAGCTTACTATTCTTTTTTCTGATCAAATGAGTAAATTTCCAAATATGAGCTACGTCTCCTTGTTCTTGTCTTCCTCCTCCTCCCTCCAGAAGGATATAAGATGAAATATTTGACTTTTGCCAAATTACTAAGATTTTTTTTAAATTTGTTATCTTTGTGTGGCATGGAATGTCAGAAAAAAGGAAGACATAACTATGAGGTTGTACTCTTATAAATGGCATCATCATTCCTCCAGTACATTTTGTGTAAATGGGAGATTCTATTGGCACAATGAAATGATTGTCTAGGAGATCACAGTAATTAACTGGGGGTCTACTGATATTTTAAAATGGTTATTTAAAGGCTGAGAAATTTGGAAATGTTGGTAACTAAGATACTTGATTCTTTAAATTTGCTCTTTGAAGATACTTTATTTTCCTGCACAGAAAAGTATATTATTTGTTACTGTATTGATGAGTTTTAAAATGATAGAACCTTTACAACAAACATTCATTATAGTTAATGTTCAAGTACTTGTGAAGTAGGAAAAACATAGGAAATTGCTTATATTAGATAAGACAATGGGATAATCTTTCATAGAGGCTGTCATCTCTGATCAGGGCCAAATTATACATAGGCTATATAGGGGTGGGATTCAATTTTTTAAACAACTGATTCTGTGGGCATGGCTAGGTAGTTGTGGCCAGGTGGGCATGGCCATATGTGGGTGGGCATGGCTTCTTTTTTGCAGCAACCCCCCCATTTTTTTGCCTCCTGGGCCTCAGGAGGGGAGGGGAGGGGAGGGGCTACTCACCTGGGGGGTGTTTTTGCTCCCAGGAAGCTTCCCTGGGGCTCAGGAAGGCAAAGAACAGAGCCTGGAGGGGCATGCAACCCCTCTGTACTCCATTTTTGAGTTTTCTGGGCCTCAGGGGAGCCTCAGGGAGGGTTGTTTTTGCTCTCAGAAGGCTTCCCTGGGGCTCAGGAAGCAGGGGTGGGATTCAACCAGTGTTACTACCAGTTCAGTGAGAATGTGTTTTGTGTGCACCTGTACAGCATTTGCAAAAAACCATCAGTTGTGTCACCTGGACAGCTGACAAGCATTCTGCGTGGATGTGCAGCATTTGAAAATCCTCTTCTTTCCTGCTTTTTCAACCTCAGCTGTGCCGCACAAAGTAACTGATGTTGAAAAAGCAGGAAATAAAGGACAGCCAAGAGCCTGGGCGGGCAGGTGGACCAAACAGATGACCAAAAGTTACAGCGAACCGGTTCAGTGTCTGCTGCTCTTTAAAGCTACCGGTTCGATATAACTGTGCCAAACAGGTAGTATCCCACCCCTGTCAGGAAGGAAAAAAAATGGAGTCTGGGTGGTACACAGCACCCCCCTGCACTCCATTTTTGAGCCTCCTGTGCCTCAGGGGAGCCTCCTGGGGGACATTTTTGCTTCCAGGAAGCTTTCCTGTGGCCCAGGAAGGCAAAGAATGGAGTACGGGGGGGCACAGCTCCCCACCGTGAGCCCCCTTTTGCCTCCTGGGCCTGAGGGAAGCCTCCTGGGTGAAGCAGTAAGACAGCGAGGGGGATCTGGGCACAGCTGATCATCAGAACAGCTGATTGTTGGGAGGAAAAAAAAACCTTAAGGAGTGACTGGGAGGGGGAGAATGCAGTCAGCAACATCGGGCATGCATGTGATGTCACACATGCATGATAAGGACTGACTGGGAGGGAGGGGAGGGGCAGGTGAAGAGGGGTGGACCTGCCGGGGCATCATTTGCCAGTTCTCTGAACTGTGCAGAATCATAACAACCGGTTCTGTAGAACCGGTCTGAACTGGTAGAATCCCACCCCTGTACCTATAACATGTTTATGGAAAAAAGAAAGTATATTTTCCTCTTGCCCCCTGGCAAACATAACATGAAGACGCTTTTCCTAACATTCTGAATTGTCAATGACAAGATCAAGCAAAACATTTGACATACATTCAAACAGCAATTCTTCCCCAAAAACCAATGCCATCCCCATCTGGAAAAAACCACAAATCACAATAGAATAGCAAAGGAATTTACATATATTTCATATTGTGAAATTTGTGAGGAATAAGGATGAAACCTTTTGTACATTTACTGACATCGTCCTAAAAATCAGTCATCCAAAGGGATTGTTATTCCCTGGCAGGAGAGCTTTTATTAACAGCAACAGGCACTTTCCTCCCAAGTAAAATTAATACCTTCCAGGAGTATGTTTCACTTAAATCATAAAGGACAAACAGATTAAATTTTCTTTATCTGCATTTACTTTTTGACCTACTTCCAGAACTGAAGCTTACAGTGCATTCAGAAAGAATTCAGACTCCTCTTCACTTTTGTCACTTTTGTTATGATGCAGTTGTTGAAATTCATTGTTCCCCTCATTAATCTATACTCAGTACCCCATAATGACAAAGTGAAAACAGAATTTTAGAAATGTCTGTACATTTATTAAAAAGGAAAATAAAAAGCATGTGATCAAAATTTGGATGCTTGCCAACTTAACTGTAATGATTCACTAAATAATTATGATAAAAAAGATTATTAAATGGGACAAAATTTACTTAACAACTGTGTTGTTTAGTAACTGAAATGTTGAGCTCAATTGTGGTCAAAAGTGATTGACTATCTATATCAAACCATGGACATTTATAGGAACAGTAGGAGAACCAAGGTTAACTGTAGTGGTTAATTTAAGTGATTGACTGTTTTGACAAAAATATGCCTTGATAAATTCCTGCATTTTTCATCAATATATGTGAACAAAAAGTGTTATGATTCAGTGAGAATAGGGCTTCAAGTAAGATCTAGATCAGAGGTCACCAACCTTTTGGACCTCAGGGACCACCAAACTCATAATTTTATCCCGGGGACCACTAATATGAATTCTTATAGATGGTGGCTTGCTGACAGTCTCTCTCTCTCTCTCTCTCTCTCTCTCTCTCTCTCTCTCTCTCTCTCTCTCTCTCTCTCTCTCTCTCTCTCTCTCTCTCTCTCTCTCTCTCTCTCTCTCTCTCTCTCTCTCTCTCTCACACACACACACACACACACACACACACACACACACGGGTGGGATTCAAATTTCTTAACAACTGGTTCTGTGGGTGTGGACTAATTGGGTATGGCTTGATTTTTTTTATAAAAAAAGAGGAACTTTACCCAAAATCAGGCAAAGCAGGCAGGCAGATTGAGTTGCTCACAGAATCACAGATTCACTCAGATTCATCCATCTGCCATCAGACAAA
Organism: Laticauda colubrina; assembly: GCA_015471245.1. Taxonomy (NCBI): domain Eukaryota; kingdom Metazoa; phylum Chordata; class Lepidosauria; order Squamata; family Elapidae; genus Laticauda; species Laticauda colubrina. Next base: position 9,138 of record BLBF01016081.1, read on the forward strand.
TTCATCTATCGGCCATTGGCTACCTGAATCTGCATTCAATAATAGAAGCTTCAGTCCTAAGAAAGGTTTGGCTCTGCTTAAAAGCAGAGCCAAAGATCTAAAGATTGGCTAGAAATCAAGAAATCCAATGATTTCCTGCTTTCTAGCTAACCTAAATCTCCTGGCACAGCAGAAAAGCTGATGGTTGGGGGGGGGGAGGAGGAAAAATAGCAACTTAGTAGGCAAGTTTGTCAGATAAGGAGTGAGTGGTTGGGGAGGGTTCCTGGGGGACATGTGGGCAGTGCAGCCTTGTGTTCCTGTACAGCCTGGATTAATTGCTTGGGGGGTACTTTGGGGGGGACATTTTTCTGCAGACCACCAAAATTTTCTTGTGGATCACCAGTGGGCCATGGCCCACTGGTTGGCAACCACTGGTCTAAATAACCCTTTTTGAATCAATGGACCTGACTGTAATCTTAGTTTGAAATTTCTGCCAAAATAGAAAACATGACCAATCACCAATACTTTTTTCTCAAAAAACCAATTCATCAAATTATTCCCTGCCATTTCATATAGCCATTAGGATGTTCTGTTTGAATCACTTAAAATTTTGTGTGTTTGTGAGTTTTGTGCTTGTGTGTGTCTTGGAGTCAACATTGACTCCTGGCAACTGTCCTGAAAGTCCTGCCAATTTTCTGAGCAAAATTTGTCATTGCCTCCTTTCTAGGGCTGAGAGGGAGTGACTGACCAAAGGTCACCTAGCTCGCTTTGTGCCTAAAGTGGAACTAAAACTCACAGTCCCAACACACCAAATATTTAACTTTTTTTTCCTGGAGAACTGAACACACTTCCAAGCAAAATACTGAATATTTAATTTTCTAAATTTGTATCAGTGCTTCCATGGGGTCCAGAAGAAATAACTCTGGAAATAATTCTTCCTCCTGCTCCTATAGTTCCTTTTCTTCCACTTCAAAAATTTAAGGGAGCTTCATGACCATACACCAATAAGCATATACTGCTCCTCCAAATTAATTTTACTATCTTATGGTCTGCTGATTATTTTTTATATTAAGAAATTAATAGATATCACAACAGAAATTGTGAATCCTTTAAAGAATTATGCCAGTGAACTAACTTCCTATAATGTTGCACTTATGAAAGAAAATTTTGCACATGATTGAAATAAGTAGTGCTAGTTAAAATAATACTACTCTTTCATGCAAAAGTATAAAGCAACTAAGTGTTATACTATAAAGTAGTTTTCATTCCTCCAAGATATCTTTGGCCCTTCCTTACTATTCTACTGGCACAGCTTCTTGTAAAAAACAGTGAGAAAAAGATGGGCTGTTTTCAGTTCCTCAAATAGTTTGAAGAAATTCAGTGTAATCATAAATGTATTTGTGTAATCCTGCCTCAAGACAAAACCCTGGAAAATTTCTAATAGTAGGTTTTTTTGTGTGTTATTAAAAAGTCCAGTTAAACAATGGAAGGTTATGAATGAATAAAAAAATGGCAAGATATTTTTTGAGAGCTCTCCCATCAATGATAAATACCTTTTAAAGGTGGAAAGATGAAAGATGAAGGGTATTAGCTTGGAGCTTCTAGAAAGAGGATTAAAAGAAGCAAAATATAGATGGAAGGTGTCCTCTAGTGGTTTCAGTAAAAATAGCTATACTGAAAATATCTCTGTGTGAAAAAGGATCTGATTGATCTTAAATAATACTTAGCTTCTACCGGTATTAGTTAATTTTTTTAAAAAAATTGTATGGTAGATTTTGTTTTCGAATAGAACAGAATAGAATTGGCCAAGTGTGATTGGGCACAAAAGGAATTTGTCTTTGATACGTATGCTCTCAGTGTACATAAAGGGGAGAAATACTGTACATTTATTAAAGAATCATAAGATACAACACTTAGTGATAGCCATAGATTACTAATACCTTTTAAAGTCAATATCAAATTGTTCACAACAAGGATCACCTATAGAAAGTTACTGCCAACATACTTGACCTCTGTTCCTCATGGACCTGGATCTCTCAAAAATAACAAAAATGTTGGCTTTGTTTTTGACTGGATTGGGAATTTCCCCCTCTCTTTCAAAGGCCAGAATCACTGAAAGGAAATATATTAAGATAAGAAGCTTTGAAGTGGTTGTCATATTTTCTTCCTACTTGCTTTTGGATCTAACTCAACATGGCAAAGCTATACTGAATGTAGGACGAAGACATGTTTAGAGGAATGAAATAATAGTGATTATACAGCTGTGATGCAGACCTACCAACCCCTGATAAAGGAAAATTTGGAGACCCATGAAAAAAAATCTGGAGATTCTATAAAAATAGTGAGATTCTATTTTTTTCCCGATCAAGATTAAACAAACCCCTTTTCCATCGAGGAAAGTCATTAACAGTTTATTTAAATTTTTTATTTGTGTTCCCTGTTGTAAGAAGATGCAGCTTTCTTTGATGATTCTAATAGGTCATCACTAGGACGAAACTTATAGCAAGGTATCATTTCTTCTGGATAAGCCAACTTCATGGCCAAAATGTTAGACAAGGTGCCATCAAGGTGCCATTCTTTTTCTTTTAACATCAGACATGGGTATATTTTAATGAATTTTACTATGGAACTTTACTAAATGCAGAGAAACTGGACACAAAATTACATGTGACATTCGCAAACACTAAAGCGGTCACATGATTAACTAACCAATCAGAGCGTGTTATATCCGGTGGTAGAAAAAGAAAAATGGAGGCGCCCAGACTAAAAAGAAATGTGCTGTATGTATATATGACTGTATGGTAATATTGATATTGCGTGATCTGAGAAGTGGCGTCATGTCGTTTGTGTGAGAATCAGATTTATGCGTGTATAAGCTGACCCCCAAATTTGAAAAAAAAAAAAAAGCATTTTAAATTCGGCGTGAGATTGAGGAGACCGTGAGAAATGACAAAAAATCATGACACTTACGGCAGAACCGTGAGAGTTGGCAGGGCTGGTGATGGCGAACTGGTGGCATGCATGCCACAGGTGGCACGCAGAGCTATTTGTGCAGGCTTGTGAGCCCCAGCTCGCATACCTATACTGCACATGTGTGCACCTCCCAGCTGATTTCGGCTCCTTTGAGGCAGTTTTCACCCTCCCAGAGGCTCAAGGGAAGGCTCTGCAGCCTCGGGAGGCTGAAAAACGGGCCTTCTGGAAGTATTGGAAGTGCCTGTTTTCAGCCTCCAGAGGGCTTCTGTAGCCCGGGAGAGGCCATTTTTTCCTTCCTCGGGGGCTCGAGGGAAGACTCTGCAGCCTATGGAGGCCAAAAAATGGGCCCCTTTCAACACTAAATATCAGGAGGGTGAAAAAGGCCTCAAACAAGCCAAAAATCAACTGGAAGGTACATGCATGGACAGTGCAGGTAAGAGGGGGTGCACATGCATATGTAGGGGGGGCAGGGCACATTGCATTGTGGATGCCAGCACGTGCTTTTAGCACACCACAACAAAAAGGTTCTTTATCACTGTTCTACCTCTTTTAATATTCCCTAAAATATTTCATTATCTAGAAGGGGACACTAGTGATTATTATTTAAATCCCAGTTTTATTTTGTTTTGATTTGTTGAGTTTGTTGAGTTTACTGGATTATTTTTGTCTGGGCTGTTTTATTTTATGCTACTGTTCCCCCTAGTTTATATGCAAGCCATTGGCATTCAGTGGTCAATATTTTTAAATACATACATATGTACATACATATATATGTACATGCATGCATACATACATATGTACACACATACAACATGTTCTTTATCCTATATTCACGGAAGCAATTTTCACCAGCCTCTCACTTTGGAGTAGTTATGCAGGAATTATGATCATTTTGAAACAGTACAGAACTTTTACAGAAGCTATGAACCAGGGCTAGGAAAAACAGAGGACTATCTTCATGCCTTAAAGCAATCAGTAGGAACTGCAGAAATGCAAAGCAGAGTACATGAAGCTCCAGGAAACTTTATCCTTGAGGAAATGGTAACTAACCAAGACAGATATTTGTCTTATATTTTTTCTTTTTCATTTGTGCATAAGTCCATCTTACTTTGCTGCTATTGTCCCTAATTATCCAAAGTAGGATAATTTGAGCCCAATCATGTATGTCTCCAATGAAAACTCTGGGTTGATATGTTCAATGATCCATTGGCTTATTACCTTGGGTGTTTATGGGATTCCCAGGAATTCAAGCCTTCTATTAGTTGCAAATAATCTTTTTTTCATGACCCCATTGTGGGGTAGAGTCTGGGCAACTGAATGGAACTGAGTGTTTACTGGCCAGATGCTCTTCCTGTCACCAATGTGGAATTTTGTTCAGCAAATATATTCTCATTGTGCAGAGAGAGAGAGAGAGAGAGAGAAATATGTTTTCTACCGAGGATCAAACTCACAGCCTCCTGATTGTGAGGCAAGAGCTTCACCTCTAGGCCACCCCATTGCACCACTCTTCTATTAGTTACAAATGACCAGTGCAATGCAGAAAAGCAGCAGTTACTGAATATTTACATTTGACTTATTATAGTCTAACTTCGTTATTCCCATTATTGAAGTGGGAGAGCTAGATCACCTTCTAAGGAGTCAAAAATTTTCATCCAAATTGGTTGGTCCCCAAAACAAGCCTACTGCTGCTTCTAAAGATAAATAAGAAATAAATTCATAGTTCCTTAAAATTTATTGATAGACTGGGGAAACATTTTAGGCACTATACAGCAGAGATTCAAGGGGGAAATATTGTAAAAGTATTTTGTTTCTCTGTGTGTTCCTTCATGCACTTTAATTTGCTGTGTTTAAATAGGTCAGTTTCATGCTGCTATGAAAGTTATTTTGAGCTATTATTAATTCTGATTAGGGAGCGTACATCCCTTTAGCCATATATAAGCAGAGTGTAAGCTGGTAGAAATCATGACCCACTAAATCACTTACAAAAATTGTCTCTGTGACAGTGCTTTTGAGTCATTTGAGTCAAAAAGGCATACTATATTCTGTATGCAAATATATAGATGGCCATTAGATGGCAACAAAAAGTTAATGTTTTCTATTTCTCTTAGTGTTCATCTAGTGCAGGGGTGTCAAACTCGTATCGTCCTGGCATCATCACATGATGTATCACAACTTTCCCCCCTTTATGAAATGGGGCATAGGCATGGTCAATGCGTGATGCATCTGGCCCATGCGCCGCAAATTTGACAGCCCTGATCTAGTGGAAATCATGTAGATTTCTGCAGTCAAGCTATGGTATCCTGAGTTCCATTGGCCAATTACCGGTACCTTTTTATAATTTAATAGTATGTAATACAAGTTTACTCTACATGGACCAGACTGCTGCTTTTGCTTCTTTTTATCTTTCTGACATCTCAGTATAGCTAGTTCCTTATAGAAGTATATTAGTAGGGTGTACTCAGCTGGGGTCTCCTCAGGCATTCCAGAATTGCTATTCCCAGAATTCCACATTCTGGCTGATTCTGAAGTTTACATCAGCAGTCCTCAACCTTTGCAGCTTGGCTGGCATGGGAGAGGAGAACTGGGCCCCGTAAGCAAGTGGTGGACTGGCACACATGTGCACAACTGCCCACTGGCCAACTCAATTTGAGCTGTGTGCATGCACGCACATGTGCTTTGGCCATCCAGTCACATGGCCCAATTCCAAATAGGCTATGGCCTGGTAGTGGGCCAAAGCCCAGCCATTGGGGACCCCTGATTTATACCATACATGTCCATCTTGGTGGTTTCACTGTAGCAAACTTAATTTGCTGCTTTCTGAACCAGGACTATCAAATGCTATTTTAAAAAGTCAAATGAAGTTTCATGTTCAAAGGCAGGACAATTCTGCTACAAGGGAGCCTTCACGCTATGTATCACTCAGAAGAATCTAAACTAGAGATCTAGTCTGTATGGAACTTTGACAGAATTCATCATGGAAAAATTTGATTTATATAAGGTTTTGTTGATCAACTTGTCATCTTCTAAATATATTAGAAACAAACCCAACAACTCTTAATGTTTCACTTAACTGAAAATTCTGCAAGTAATGCAAACTTTATCCTGGATTTTTTTCTTTGTAATGAGAATATTAAAGTATTAATTTTTAAAAAATTATGTGACTTATTTACATATACAGATTAAGCATATAGCAATAGTATTAACACCGCAAGGGATGCTGCTCTCCTTAAGGCAGTCTAGCCCAACAAGGGGGGAAGGTGTATGAGTGGCAGGTGCACATGTGTACACAGCTCCATTTTTGCTAACAGCTGGCACATATACCCTCTACTCACATAAATGGAGCTTTATGTGTGGTTGTGTGCTTGTGCATACCCTCCACTTATGCAAATGGAGCGGGGGAGGGTGTTGTACTTGTGCTCACACTTGAAGCTCCGCTTGTGCAAGTGGCAGACACTCACACAAGTGGCAGGCCTTTGCACTTGTGCACAAAGCTCTGCTAGTACTCCCAGAGGGTGCTCATGTTTCAGCTTCACATGAATGGAGCTTCATGCATGATTGCACATACCCTTCCCTCATGTGAGGGGAGCTTTGTGCGTGCACTTGCCCATCTCTCACGCAGTTCAGTTAGGAACCCCGACATAGATGATTTGCTATTGCCTTCTTCTGAAATATTTTTTTGATTTCCTAATTCAGCCAACAAAATTGAAATTTCTAGGTAGTCTCCATATGTGTAGCGACTAGGTCACCCTTCTTTAGCTTTCAAATTAGCCATGTTAGCTAGATGCTGCCTTAGACTGAGGCAATGAGAGAGAGAGAGAGAGAGAGAGAGAGAGAGAGAGAGAGAGAGAGAGAGAGAGAGAGAGAGAGAGAGCAATCCCTGTTTTAGTTTTATATAGGATGTGTTTTATGTCTTTTAGAAAATCTGTCCAACTAACATATGGAACTTCACAATGTTGAGATCTGCATATATTTTAAGTATGGCACCAAAGTGTGCAATTATGGCTTTTCAATAGTGTTTATTGATGGAAAAAGTTAGGAAGCCAAACCTTTTCTTCCTATTGAAGAGAAGCATTGTTCATTTGAGCACGATTCAGTTCAAGGTTCTGTATGGAGATCTAGTTCAGCTGGATATATTTGCCTTTCATAGAAACAGATAATACTGTGTATGCCAATAACTTTCATTGCTTTATTGCAAAAACAAAAAACAAAGGGCAGTTCACTTCCATAGCCACTAGAAGTCCTTCTAGCACAGCTAGCATTGTTGTTAATAAAGACATCCTTATCATCTCCCTTTTGCTTGCAACTAATTAACACAGAAATTAAATTTTAAAAAATTGGATCAGTTTTCAAATCCTGAGTCCATTCTGCCTGCCAGGAGATAACAGAGGATTTATTTCAAAGGTTAATGCAAGTAATGTTTTTGATTTGAAAACCTCACTCATTATGTTAATTTTCTGTAAAAGGCAGATAGTGTAATTCATGCTACATTTTACTTTAAAATCTAAGCTAACTAAGCATATCTATCTTTTTCCAAAAGAAATACATTGACTTCTACTTTTGGAACATATCAAAGAGACTTCCATGTAAGCCACAAAATAGCAACCCTTTATTTTTATTTTTTTTAAAAAACCTCTTTAGAAGAGACCCACAATGTAACGATGGTATATATTACATTAAAAACATAACACCCACTTGGCCTTCTTTCCAATCATTAACTGCAAAGGTCTCAGCTTGAGGGAGACTTTGCTTTGGGTAGAAAGGGCATTAAAAACATAATTCTAGTTAGTGTAGGTTTGATTCAATTCAGCTATCATCACTACTGAAATCCTTGTATCATCCAAGAGATATCACAAGTAAATACAGGGTTCACAATCTAAATCAGGATCCATGAGATTGAAGAATTTCCTCTTCTCTGTCCTTGTATCTAAAATAGGGATTTTAACCCACAAACCCTCCATTGATACCAATGAAAATTTTCTCATCTTATTTTTTCTTATCATCCTAAATGTGAATAAATTTATGAAGGTATAAGAAGCAAAATGGAAGAATTTTCTTAACCTGAATTGGGGCTCTGGGCTAACTCTTAAATATAGAGTGGTATTTTAAGCTAATGAAATATATATTTTAAAACAATAATACTTATTAATTTAAATAAATTGAAAAGTTCTCAGTGGCATTCAACATTCTCCCCCAACAAATATTCTTTGGATCCATTTAGTGCTAATTCATAACAGAATTTGCAAAAACATTTATAAATTAGACCGCAAACAATGCACAGATTTTGCATTTTACTTTGAAAATTGATAAATGCAAACATCAGATGAGCTCTGACTTGAGATCACTGTAGGATTTTCAACTTCATGAACTTTACAATGTGTAGATTTCCAGAATTCCACCAGGAGTTTGTTGTCCATATATCTTAAAGTTTGTTATATTGAGAAACACTGTGATAGACAGAGAGGAAAATGTAAGCTCTACAGAGATAAGTGCTTTACTGAGGTTTCTGGTTGGGACATGACCAATCACCAATATTTTTTCCTCAAAAAACCAATTCATCTAGGGGTGATTTTTTTTTCTCAGTGAAAGCTTCAGCTGTAAGATAGATTTAAAATGTCCCCTTAAATGTGTCCAATGTATATATACACTTCGGTAAAACAGAAGAGAGCTAAATCCCCACTAAAATTTGTTTTAAATATTCTCGACACTTTCTTTCATGCAAGAAACTTCTGTTTTATTCTTAATGTCTTGAAGTGTTCATGTTCTGAATTCTCTAGGCAATCTTTTTGAGCTTGAGAGTTGGAAGGGGTGGTGGACTTGTTGATGTTGTTTTGTACTATTTTGTGTTTCCCTTCATTGCTTTATTCTGGTGTTTCTCTGGCTTCTTACAGTTCATCATTTGAAAAAAAATCTGCAATGTGGAAATAGTTGCCCCATAATATATTCTTTTCAGATTTAATAGAAATATGGAAAGGTGCATACTATAAAGGGCAATAAATGAAAGACAGCACACAGATCTTGGCCACCTGATAATATTCCATTGCCCCTCCCCTTCCCTTTTTTTAATGAAACAATCAAAATCAAGTTCTCTTTCAATGGATTGAATGACAACTGGTAGAAAAAGATGGAATTTTATTTCTTTATGTTTCAGATAGAGTTAGTTTGCTGTAGTTTGACCTTTAAGATACCTATATTTTACCAAACAAGAGGTTTTAGGCATTTATTTGCAATCACAGAGCCTAATTCTTCTATAAAAGAAGCCAAAGGGCCATTTCATCTGCATTAGGATGACAGTCTCCTTTTTCCAGTGCATTTTGGACCATGTATGGGGAAAGGCTTGTGTTGCAAAAGGCATCATTCTAAGTTCCTCTTTGCTTTCCCTGCTTTTCACTCTGGACCCAGATGACCCTTTTTAATTTAAACAAGATCCAGGATGAGAAGAGAGTTTGCCATTGACTGAAATCAAAATTTCTCTTTTCAGATTGGATCTCATTATTTTTTGATGCGAAAATGTACAATACATTTCTCTATACAGAATCTCATTTACTCTCCTTATATACAACATATGGCTAATATATGAGGGATAGCATTTAATACATGATCCTTCAAATCACTTGAAGTTTAATTCGAATCATGTATCTCTATGTATAGAGATAGGAAAGATGGAGAGATAATACTTTAAAGCTTCATATTATTTGGGCCCCATTGTCCTCTTTTCTATAAGTTCTTCCACTGTTTGTTTTTTTTACTGAAGTCATATTCCATCATCATCTTCTCATGGTCAAAATTATAAATCAAAAACAATATCTATCCTGTGATGATTCTGGAGTAGAGCAGCTCAAAATATTTAGTTTAAAAAGAAGCCCAGATATTTGGGTTTCCACTGTCATCAGCCATACCCACATGCCAATGGGGAAGGGATTTTTAAAACTACAGTATGTTCCAACATACTTAGATCACCTCCAGAGTAATTTCATGCCTTTGAAACTATCAAATATCCCATCTGAAAGTTATGTCTCACTGTCTTCTTTTTAGAGCAAGTTTATTTTGTGCTAGGACCTTAGCATTGTGGTTTAACTGAAAGAAGATACTGTGTTTTTACTTAAGAAATATGACACATTTATGAGTGAATGAATAAATGAACGAATAAGCAAATATTCTTTGTTTTCTATAGTTTGTTTATTACTGACAAATGAAGTTTTTTCTTCTTTTTGTAGTTTCAAGTGGACTTTCATGTTTATTTGGCCAAAAAATAAAGGCATCAACTTTCCATTTAAATTCTTGTCCTTAAACCTTTCAGTTGACTGCAGCTACGGTGTTTTTAAAAAATCAATAAAAACAATAATAACAAAGACGTATTCAGTTATATTTATCCTGAATATTTCTTTTCTTTTCAACCTGAAAAGAAAAAAAGATGTTTGGAAACTGCTTAAAATAATCATGCTTGATTATTTCAATAAATACACGTAGGAGAAGGAATGGCAGAACTTTAAGAAAAAGAGGGATCAATCTAGAATTCCTATATATCCATAAGCAAGTCCAACCCACTTCTTCCTAACCAGAGTTCTATGGATCTTTATCTAATTCCAAGCAGATGCTAACCATTTCCTGTGCAGACTGTTTAGCAATAAATCAATTTAATTGTTTTAATTGGACCGTCATGTGTAGACCTGGTTTTTCACACCGGACAATATAGTTCCACAAATTTTTAGTACATCTGTGATTATTTTAGATCAGAAATGTCTAAACGGATAAATGTTATAACATCACATCCATTTAAATGTATCTTTAAAACAGAAATAATGGAGATGAATAGCAGGAGCAGGAAAGTTATCTACTTTCTTTTACAAAGCACAAATCTATTTGAGAGCATCATTTGGCTCTCTAGATTAAATCTGATTTTTAAAAAAACTAAAGAGAAGAAAACAGATCATCCAGTTAAAGTGCTTTATTTCTATTTAAACAACATCATTTCCTCCCTGAAGTTGTACAATAAACTTAAATTGGTTGCAACAATATTGTGGAATAATTTGCCCTGGGAAATGCTGGAGATTTGTTCTCTCAGTGTATTTTGGTAAAGTGATTTCTATTTTGTCTACAGAATAAGCAATCCTGAAATAAAGTTAGAATACATAGAATGATGCCAACGTATTCAGTAGTTTGCCAGCTGCAGAGGACAGGAATTTGTTTGTTTTTGCAATTTTGTTTCCCCAAACTTGTTAAAGAGCTGCTATCAACTTTTCCTTTCAGGATTTTGGGATATTGTGAAGAGTTGGGAGATATTAGGGGACTTCTGTGGAAGAAATAGTGGACTGAAGACAGCTCCACAAAAAGTAGACCTGACATTCAAGGCTAGGAACAATGAGGTGATGATTAATTGAGTCCTTCAACCCTCTCTGAAGAAAGTGAGGACATGAGATTGCTCACATTGTGCTTCATACATTATGAGAATGCTAGGCAATGGACTTAAGAAGGTTAAAAAACCAGAAGATGAGACAATTTGCCGTTCTTACACCAACCTCAGACAGAACCTTCAAAAGATATCAAAGTCACACTTCCTTTCCTAATGATCTTTGGAAATTGCCTATTAAGTGCTTTAAAGAAATTAGTCATCTTCAAAATGACATAGCTAGAAATACTAGATGAATGCTTTCAATCCTTATCATAAGAAAATAAAACTGTAACTTTATACATTTTACAAGTCCAAAATAAACAGCAAAAAATAAGGTGAGGTTTTGACTATAGAAAGTTTTAAATGGATTTTCAGAGGTTCAGAAACACTGGAATATTTGATTTTGAATATTAAGATTTCAAAATTAATTTTAAAAAATAAATGCATTTTTGTGTAAAGGAAAATCATTTTCAATATTGGAGACATAACAAGTTAGCAACTTATAATAGTGTTCAGAGATATTGTGGAGGAATGACAATGGGACTTCAATAATGTCAGTTATATCATGTGTTTTTATGAACATCCTGTTTCTAGAAGAAGCAGTCACCTAAGAAGATGCTATTACAGAAAATGATGTGGAATAAAACTTACCTGATATGATTATGGAGCATAATGTGAACAAGAATTTATTACTGGATATACCCCCCCAAAATGGATGAGACTCTAAAAATTAAAAAGGAAATAAAATTGTGAATTCAACAGAGTAGTTGGAATAATTTCTTCCAAATAGACTTATAAAAGAGGCATGTTAAATTGTTCAAAAATTGTTTTGAAGAAATTTGGGGCAAGAATTAGTAATCATTCAAATAGATTAAAGAGCAAAAAATATTATGTAAAAGGAATTTAAAGTTGGTTTATTTGATCAAGGAATATGTTGTTATTTGGGGAGGTTTTTTCTGGATTTGCTGACATTTGAACTGGAAATGACATTGAGTATTAGATTTGTTCACAGCTTAGACTTGAAGTATGTAATAATGAGTTTTATATTTGATAATTAATGTGACCATTTTAGGGTACCATTTGGACTTTTTGCTAATACCTCAGTATAATACTTTTATTTTTTATTTTTATTATGTTTTGCTATTCTAATTAAATCTTTAATAAAGATATTATTTAAAAAAAAGTTGGGACATATTAGGATCCAAACAGGGGTGTCTGTGGAGTATGGTCAACCAATGGATAGATCGTCAATCATATCATCATATTATCTTGCTCCTCTTTTACCACCCTTAGAGACACCACTGGGATGAATTTTGGGGGGGTTATAATACCATGGAAAATTCAATGGTGACTGCTTCAGATGATCTTAGTAAGAGCACTTAAAATACTACATAGTATTTTAAATAGTAATTCTTTCATCTTTTGTTCTAAACAGAACTTTTTTTCAGATAAGAAAAAATAAAGCACTTGAATACAGGAGATTTACATATGAAAGATGTGATACTCTGACATATTTCCCTTTAAAGCTCACAAATAACATGAAAAGCCTCATCTGGAAAAACCTTTTAATCTGCATCCTTTAAAGAGTTTTAAGTATGCTTGTTTGACATGGCATCTCAGTCCAGATAACTGTACCAAAAAAAGAAAGAAAAGTGTGGGATAGGTAATCTGTGTGAGAACATGCAAAATGCACAAACTGACTATCTACCTAAAGCTTTCCAATTGTTGGAAGAATTATCTTTCTGGGTTCAGTTCCAAGTGGGGAAAAAGACACTGGAAACATGGAGGCTATTTGGAAAGATCGTATAATGGTTGACAAGACCACATGGCTTGGAGCTCCAAAGAAAGAAGGATGATCACAAGCTTCAAGATGTTTGGTGAAAGAAAAGAAGGGAGGGCTGAGATGCTGAGAGTCCCTTATATATTCTCTGTTGGGATTTGAATTTGAGCTTGTATTCTGATTGGTTGTCAGACTCCCATGAGGCCATGAAGGGGCAACTCTGTAGGCTGTTCTGAGTGCCAGGCTTGGTTGAGCCTTACTGGATGATGATGTAATGAAAGAGCTTTGGGCAATCCCTATTATAGCTCTACCTGGAGATCTTTGTTATGCAAAATATTCTGGCCCAGGCCTTAATGGCCCACCCATTAACAAAGGTGGAGGTGAGCTTCTGCTTCTGAGTTTCTACTCTTTTTAGGGGAAATATTCTGCCTTTTTAATATTTCCTAGGATATTTCATTTTTCTAGGAAAGGGGTGGGTGCTAACTTCCTATACTCTTGATGACTTCAATTAAAAGAAGAAAAAGCAATACTATCATTAGAATCTCAAATGTTAATTAGTTGAAGTTTGATATAAATCAGTTACAAAACTGCTTAAAAAATAGAAGGGTTAAGCCCCTGTCCCACTGTACCAATGGATGCAAAGAGGATGTAAAACGTTAAAAACTGTTGGAAAATGCTATGCATCCGTTATGTACTCATTGCATACGTGTTTCATACGCTCTATCCTTTGAGCATCTGTCCACTGAGATTTCATCCTCTCAAGAAGTTTTGAGCTGCACAAAACTTTGTGAATGGATGAACTTTCCGCTGTGTACGATGTAAATCTCTGACATATGAGCAACAAATGTTCTATGTCCGTTTATCATCCGTTAAACGTCTGCTGTATCCTCTGGGCATCCCCTCAACTCACATCTGCTGCAGCTGAAAATGGAAAGAGGGAAGAAACAAAAGGTACATGGAACATCTACACAGCGTTAGTAGCACGAAAATAGAAAGGATGAGCAGTGAACGGTTTGCATCCTATATACATCCTCTAGGCTTCCTATGAACATCCGTTTAACATCCCCACTACATCCTACCCCCGTCCGTTCTTTTCCTTTCTTTTCCGTTCTGTTTATGCAAATTTTTGCCACTTTTTGGAGCGGATGACAATGGATGGAGCACCCCCGAAATTTTGCTCGTCCGCTGTGTCCTTTTTGCATACGCTTTGCATCCGTCAGCCAGTGGGACCTAGCCTTAAGGATAAATTGTAATCAATAGCCAGAGAACCCCTTCAGATTTACTTCTCCATAGGCATATATGGAATTGCACAAGGAAATCATTTACTGTAACTGGCACCATTAACACATTACTTTCAAAGTGTTGGCAACGGGCAATAAGTGTAGTCCATAAAAGTTTATGTAATATTAAATGTGTTAGTCTCTAAACTGTCACAAACACTCCTTGTTGTTGGTTTTTTCCCCCTTTCAACAGACTAAAACATTTACCTCCCCTGTAGTCATTTTAGTCTGGTTCTGTTTTATTATTGTTCTTTTTCATTATGCAATACTATTGAGGGATAAATATGGGAACATAGAACAGGATGTAGAACTCAAACCCTCTGAGGCCTGGACTTTTTAACAGCTTAAGAAATGTATGTCTCTCACTTTCAGAACTGAAGCACATTTTCTCCAGCCACCCTTCCAACCCCCCACAAAAGCATTCTTTGCTCTCCATCTCCCTTCCAGCTTGTGTAAATCAACAGGCTTGGAATTGCCTTTGGAAAATCAACAAGAGAGCTATTTCAGAACACGAGAAGAAGTGGCTGAAAAACAATGGGCATCACTGGGTTCGATCATCAAGGGGGATGAGGCTTTTTTGTTAAGACCATCCGGAGTTGTTGTTGTTGTTGTTTTAATTTAAGATTTAAATCACACACACGCAGTTTGGGGCACAAGGATTCAAGGCAGCAAACAATTCCCTTTTCTCTTCCTACAAGGTCAAGAATTAAAACAGCAGACGAGGCATGCTAGATGATTAATCTTAAAGAATTATTTTAATCTGGTTCCTGTCAAATATTTGCAGGAGGTTAGGATATGCACAGGCCAAAGCAGAAGCAGTGGATTTATTTTTTCACTCCTACAATAGAGAGGTTCATAAAAGGCATCTGAAGGTCTTGACCACCGAAGAGGATTTTAATGGGCTTTTTTCCCCTCCAAGACTGCTATTTTCCTCCCTCTCTCTTTCCCCATGATTGATTATTCTGTGTCATCTATCTCTGGTTTTAATTGCACTCTGTTTGTTTTTAATTATCTTGACTGAAATCTCCTTGCCCAATAAAAAAGCAATCACAGTCGTGTTGGTCCCAGGGAAAATATATATATACAAAACTGGCTAATGGGATCCATTTTATTAGGACCACAAAATGTCACAAAAGTTTTATAACCTTTCAGGTTGTTGGAAGTTAGGATTCCCCGATCTTCTAGGAAAACAGCCCCCACAGTTTGTCACGTAGGGCTATTAAAATAGCTGGAGCAGCTTATTTTTCACAAAAAATGAAAGAGAAAATTATAGGCATGAGATACAGAGAAAAACCGTATAAACTAGCTAAGATCCTTTCCCATAGAAATCAAATAGATAGCAAGCTACAAAAAACTTGTGAAAAGCAAACAGCATAACAGGAAACTCAGGATATTGCAACCAGATGCAAACTGATAGCTACAAAGGATCAGGGAAAAACAGATTGGCTATAAAACAATTACTCCTACCAAGATCCCAGGAAGAGATTCCAATCTCAGATACACACAAATCAAAGACTTCATTTGCAAATCAAAGAACCTGAAGTGTATAAGAGATAGGTTTTCCTGCTCACTTGTTAGATTAATAAGTGAGATTTCTTACCTGCCTTCCTATTAATAAACTGATTCTGACTTTCAACGCAGCTGACCAAATCATTTTGCATTTCTCCCAGCTGGGAAATTTGAATCCACAAAAGGAAAGAACTTTGCCTATTCCTTAAAGGGCAAGGCTTCTTTTTTCCTTTTCTCAATGTCATTCAAAATAAAGGAAAAAAAAATAAAACCAAAAATATGTTTCAAGTGAACCATCTTTATAATATAATTCTATTAAAGTGCTATTAGTCCAAGCCTAGAAATGATAATGACAAAATGGTGCCTTGCTGCTCGATCTAACTCTTGCTCTAAACTCTTCTGCTGGTGAAAAAGTGTAGATAAGAGTCAAACATTGGAGAGGTATACCAACAGGCAGAGTTCATAATCTTGAAACCTGGTAGTGCTTCAAACACTTTAATTCCTTTCCTTTCTTATCTTGTAGGCTCATTTATCTCCTATCTCTGTCAGAGTTAAGGCAGGCTGCCTTGATAAGGAAGAGAAAAAGAGCTGTGTAGCCAGATCATGGGAAAAGAATAGTTAGAAAAAATGAGCCTCTTGTGAATGCCTTTAGGTAAGGTGACCAACCATCCTCCTTTAGAGAGGACAGTCCTTCTTTTGTAGGTTCTGTCCTTTATCGAAAAGTGTTCTCCTACATGTCCTCCTTTTTGATATTTGAAGACTAATCTGTAAATCTCCGTATTTGATCAATGCCGATCCAATCTGTTGTGTGTGATGTGACCTATTTGTATTTGACATGATGATTCGTCAAGGCTCGGTACAGTGCGGAGAGATGCGATTATGAGACACATGTTCTCCACACAGGAGAACTGTTTTAAGAGAGTGTGCTGTATGCAAGAATGCACCACGTGCAAGTGGCTTTGTTTTTTTTCTTCAATTTATTTGTGTCCTCCTTCTCATTGTAAAAAAGTTGGTGACCTTACCTTTAGGGGAATTTTGGCCAACCATCTTTCCTTTGGGTCCTATGTGCATTACCCAGTGACTATCTGTAGGTTCCTCAAATAATCAGTTAAGCTTTGTTAAGCAGGGCCGTCTTAACAGCATTATGGGCCCTGGGCAAAGCAGTGTACTACGACAATTACTCACAGGAATAAAAATATAAATGGTCGATAAAATTAAACATATATTTGCATGTTAGTATGAAAGATAATGCAGTAAAATGTAATAAATATGTTGCTGTATTTATATGATACAAGGTGCACTGAAGTGTTAATATTAGTATTAACTAATTAGTAGTTAGTATTAAAGAAAAATGCAGTAAAATGTAATAAATATGTTGCTGTATTTATATGATACAAGGTGCATTGAAGTGTTAATATACACAGATTAGTATGAGCCCCTATACTTGTGGCCCTGTATTAAGATAGCCCTGCTGTTAATTGTTAAAACTGGAGCAAATAAGCACTTTCTGTATAATTTTCCACCAATGTTATTCCAAGAACATTTCTTCAGGGAGTCATGCATTCTCATATGATTGGTCTACCATGATTCCAGTTTTATCAGAGGTATTATTATTTGGAGATTACACATGTGTGTAAAGTCCAACTTTTTTTTTTTTTTGAGATGAAAGGCTTTGAGTGTCTTGCAACAATAAGCTCCCAAAAATAAAGGGTGGGATCCTAGATAAAAAAATAAATTTCATTTATATTTAACCTATATTTAAAATTCAATATAACATATCTATTCCCCAATTGTCCACTTAATTTTCTCCTTGTTCTGTTGTATTAAATTATTTATAATATGTAATCTAGTTTTGGGCTCTTTAGGGGCTGCATCTCTGAGCTAAAAATTCTCTAATCAAGATTTGCATGTATCCCTATTGAGTCCCCTATTGAGGGGTCTCTATTGAGTCCCCTATTTGAAAACATATAGTTAAAAACTGCACTAAATACCTTATGAAATGCACTCTTTGTTAGACACAAGAACTTATATTTACATCAAAAGTTAGTAGTTTTTGCCACACTGTTTATGTTGATTTAAGTAAATAAAAAACTTGATGAAAAAAATTAATAGTTAGTTTCCTGCATTGTGGGTTTGTTTTTTCTGTACAACATGTGGAAACTACTCAATATATAAATAGGTTTTAGACAGCTTTTAGGAATGAAAAATAAGAATTCTAGACAGTATATGAAATCCAAACCTAGGGAAAATCAAAAATTAAAACCAATGCATTAAACTGCACATTTTCTCTTGTAATAAGATAATTAAGAAAACAAGAAAGTATTGAGGTTTGCCTCCTTTTAATTTCTGATGTCTGTTCAAATATTAGACATCAGATGCACAAACAAAATTAACAAAATGATACAATATGGGCAAACAGTGTGTTGGAAGGAAGATTAAGCTGTCTTCATTTATGCTTCCCTGTTGATGAAAATAATGCATCTTCATTGCTAATCTTATAATAAAACAAGACAAATGTAAACAAGGATCAGCATCACTAAGAGTAAAAGAAAATGTCCTTGAAGTCTTCATATTTATTTTGGAACTAGACAGTAATATCCTGAGAATCTTGGATATGTGGTTCTAACAATTTAAAATGGGAAGCTCAGAATTAGGGCGTGCAGGCCTACATTTTTTGTTGTTCTCCTAAAATAGTAAATATCTCCCTTTCTGAAGATTAGACACAAGTATTCTAATCTGATTTACTCTTTTCTAATTAATTGTTCAGTAAACACCAAGCAACATTAACAATTTATATAATGCTCATTGATTCCATTATATAAAAATCAAAAGTAGCATGTAACGTGCTCACACTTTTTCTTCCCTGTATCTTCATGAAACATGCCACTTGTGTGCATTCCATATACATGTAGTCAGGAAAGAAGGAAGAAGTAGGTAAAGAATTACAGTATAAACCAGAGATATCTGATTTGGGAAGTGCCAAAAGTTCAGAGATAAGCACTCCTCTTCTGAACAGAATATCTATGCATCAATGACAAAATCTGTATATCTCAATAAACTTTTAATTGTCATGTAAGTCTACTGGAAAAACCAGAATTCTAGACACTCACATATTTCAAACTAGTCCTTTTTCTCTAAATAGAGAAAAAGTCCTTTTATCACAAGGGGTGATAAAAGCAAGGAGAACCAATGGTCTGATGCATTTTCATGTCAGAATCCAGGTTCAGTTGGGGCATGCTACCCAAGGACAGTAGTAATTAAAAGCATGAGATGAGACTCCAACCAGAATTGTGTCATTATTTCGCATAGACCTATTTAAACATCTCTACTTTCAGCTGCTCTTTATCTGTATTTCGAACATTAAAAAAACACCCCCCCTTTTTTTTGGCTAAAACATAGGATTGCTATTCCATACATTTTATTAAGAAACACATTTATTTTAATAAGAAATACCCAGATAGCATTGTGGCTGCAGGTAGAATACACAGGGAAAGTAGAAAAATTCCAAACATTTGAAAAATTCACAGATTCACAAATTTTCTGTTAAATTCACATATTTCCTGGATAAACATTTAAATTGAACAGCTGGGATGGAGAATTAATGGATACAGAACATTTCTGTCCCCAGCAATCTAAAATTAATAAGGTTACCAGTACATGTAACATATCTGTTTGTGCAGGTAAGATTATCAACCTTGCTGTCAAGCAAAACCAAGCATTTAATAGTGAGTGCCATACCATTTAATAGTGAGTGCCATACCACCATCAAACAGGTGACAAGAAAGCAGTGACAGTCAGGCACAACACAGGTTATGTCGATAGTAAACACAGCATCAGACATAAAGATCTCAAGTGTCTATATACAAATGCACAAAGTCTGGGGAACAAACAGGGTGAACTCGAACGAGACGAACACATGAAAGTAGATATGATATAGCTGGAATAACAGAAACTTGGTGGGATGAAACCCATGATTGGAATATATTGGTAGAAGGATACAAACTGTTCAAAAAAACCTAGAGCCCATAAAAGAGGAGATGGAGTTGTACTGTATGTAAAGGACCACTCTATTGCAACAGAAATGCATGAAACCAAAGATGAAAACTTCCTAGAATGCATATGGGTCAATATAAAAGAAAAAAAGAATGAATGGCCATAAGTGTATATTATAGGCCACCCAATCAAGCAGAAAAAAATAGATGTCCTTTTAGCCAACCAACAACAAACATATGCAGAAAACACATTACAATAGTAATAGGGGACTTCAATTATCCTGATATCAATTCTGCACTAAGTGAGAAATCAGATAGGTTCCTAAACAATCTAGCTGACAACTTTGTTGTCCAAAAGATAGAGGATGGAACCAGAGGGACAGCCATATTGGACTTAATTCTTACAAGCAGAGAAGAAGTGATAGGGGGAGTTGAAACTGCAGGAACCTTGGGTGAGAGTGACTATGTCATACTAGGATTCAACATAACACAAACACAAGCAGTAGAACATAATGACACCAAACTCTTAGATTTTACAAGAGCTGATTTTAATAAACTCAGAGAGAACTTGGGAAAGATTCCATGGATGAAAATCCTAAAAGGAAAAACAGCTCAAGAATCTTGGGAAACTCTGAAAAGTATGACCCTAGAAGCCCAGACCAGCACAATACCACTGAGAAAGAAAACCAAGAAATCCAAGAAGAAACCAGCATGGCTGCACAAAGATCACACTGGGAAGTTGAAAGAAAAAAAAGGACAAATACAAAAAATAGAAAGAGGGACATACAACTAAGGCAGAATATCAGCAGATAGCCAGAATCTGCAAAGATGAAATCAGGATAGCAATGGCTCAGAACGAACAAAGACTTGCAACAAAAGTCAAAGATAATTTTAAAAAGTTTCTTCCAAGATATAAATAACAAGAAAAAAAATCAAGGAGTCAGTCCAATAAAGAGGGAAGATGACAAGGAAGTAACAAGCAACAGAGAAAAAGCAGAGCTGCTTAATTCATTCTTTGCATCGGTCTTCACACAAAAAGAAACTATAGCTCAACCCACCAAAAACATAACTGTAAAAGACAGGCCAGAGATAAAAGTTAAAATAAGCAAAAAAATAGTAAGAGAGCACCTGTCTGATCTTGATGAAAACAAATCACTGGGGCCTGATGGATTACATCTCAAGAGTTTTAAAGGAGCTGGCAGAGGTCATTTCAGAACCACTGCACCATATCTTTCAAAAATCCCGGAGCACTGGGGAAATACCAGAGGACTGGAAAAAAGCTGATGTGGTTCCGATCTTTTTTTAAAAAACAACAACAGGCCCAGGAAACTACAGATCAATCAGCTGAACATCAATACCTGGGAAGATATTGGAAAAGATAATAAAAAAACAAATCTGCCAACATCTAGAAACAAGCAAAGTTAATAACTAGTAGTCAGCATGAGTTTGTTAAAAACAGATCATGCCAAACCAATCTTATTTCATTCTTCAACATAGTAACTAAATTAGAAATACTGTAGAGATAATATACTTAGATTTCAGCAGCAGGTATTCGACAAAGTAGACCACAACCTACTTCTTGGTGAACTAGAAAAAAGTGGGATAGATAGCACTACCACTAGATGGATTCGCAACTGGATGGCAAACCTTACTCCACAAGTAGTCCTTAATGGGTCTAAGTCTACATGGAGAGAAGTAAGCAGTGGGGTGCCATAAGGTTCTATCTTAGGCCCAGTACTCTTCAATATCTTCATCAATGACTTAGATGGGGGAATAGAAGGGGAACTTACCAAATTTGCAGATACTAAGCTGTCAGGAATAGCTAACACCCAAGAAGATAGGCTCAAGATCTAGATGGATCTTGACAGACTGGAACACTGGGCCATATCTAACAAAATGAAATTCAATGTAGAGAAAAGTAAAGTCCTACATTTAGGCAAGAAAAACCAAAAGTATACATATAGACTGGGTGAAACCATGCTTAATAACAGTAACTATGAGAGGGATTTTGGAGTCTTAGTGGACAACCAGCTAAATATGAGCCAGCAGTGTGCAGCAGCAGCCAAAAAAGCTAATGCATTGCTAAATTGCATTAACAGTTGATACAATCAAAATCAAGTGAGGTATTAATACCACTCTATAAAGTCTTAGTAAGACCACACCTAGAGGACTGCATCCAGTTTTGGTCACCACACTATAAAAAAATATGTTGACACTCTAAAAAAAGTACAGAGAAGAGCAATCAGGATGATTAGGGGACTGGAGACTAAAACATATGAAGAATGGTTACAGCAACTGGGCATGGCTAGTCTAGTGAAGAGAAGGACCAGGAGAGACATGATAGCAGTCTTCCAATATTTAAGGAGCTACCACAAAGAGGAAGGGGTCAAGCTATTTTCTAAAGCAGGGGTCACCAACCTTTTGGACTTCAAGGACGACCAAATTCATACTTTTAAATCCAGAGGACTACTAATACGATTTTTTAAAGTTTTCGTGGGAACTTACATGCTTTGTTCAGGTATTTTCCCACGTCATTATAGTTGTGATTTTAAAGTTGTAGCAACGTTTTGGCAGAATCTCATCTGCCATCATCAGGCTTCTGTATTGTGTTCGTCTGTGAGTCAGACGAACACAGTTGTTTCAGTTTTAAATTTAGAGCTAGCCTACTGCTATGCCAGAATGGTTTTTTCTTCATCCTGATTGGTTGGGAGTCTTGTTCTGTGTTTATTGGTCTTGGAATTTGCTGTGTTCTGCTTGATTGGTGTTTCTAATATCTTCTGTCTGTTTTGTGGCTTTTTTTGTCTTGAATGGCTGGCAACATTGTGTTCCTGTATTGGAGGCTCCTAGTGCAGCTTGGCTCTGAGTAAATGGAGACTAAACTGACTAAAGTACTGACAGCTAATGGCTTCCATAAAAGCAAAATCACCGGCTTGATCCACAAAAACACACTGAGACATAATGGAGACCTAGAAGATGAACAGATCTCTGGAACAGCTGTCCTGCCCTACATAAGAGGTACTACAGACAAAATCAGTAAGATACTACACAGGCATCACATCAAGACTGCCTTCAAAACAGACAGAAATATAGCAGCCATCCTAAGAAACCCCAAAGACAAAATTGACCTGGAAAACCAAGGCATATACGAAGTTCCCTATGCATCATGCCCTGCCACATACATTGGACAGACCAATAGAAGAATAAGTACCCACCTGGATGAACACAAAAATGCAGTAAGAAAGCTGGAACACACTTCCTCACTGGTCCAACACATGAAAGCAACTGGTCATAGCATCGACTTCAATGGCACCAAAGCCCTAGCCACTATAGAAAACTCCAGCCACAGAATTATCAGAGAAGCCATAGAGATTGAAAAAAGACCTGAAAGCATGAATAGAAGAGATGATTCCACCAGACTGTTAATTATTTGGAAGCCTGTACTCATAAACAAAAAAATTTCCACACCACAGGCCAGGCAAACACCTGGGCACAAACAGGCTCCCCCTGATACCTCCAGCTCAAACACACCCCAACCAGGCACCCAGATGAAACCTAGCTTCCTAATAAATGATAGCTGTCCATTTACTCGGAGCCAAGCTGTGTCTGAGGTGAGGGGCCTCGGGGTAACTGTTGCTGGGAGAAAAAGAGGCAGAAAGGGGGCTTTGCTCTCCTTGGGGGATAGTGCCCCTCAGCCATCACTCCAGGGGTTTTTCAGCAGACATCTGCCTACAGAAGGACTGCCACCCTCAGTGATTAATTGTGGGGAGGGGAGGGGGAGAAAGTAGGAGCTCCTTTCAGATCCCAGGTGGAGGATTGAGAGAGCTCAGATCTGCAGCAGAGGAAAGGCTGAGGGGGGCTCTCCCAGGCTCATTTGGAGACAGCAGTAGCACCAAGTTGCTTACTTCTCCACTACTGCCTCCTCCTCCTCCAGCACCTCATTCTCTGGGTCAGGAGATTCTTAACTAACTGAGGATGTTAAGGCAACTCAGGGCAGTACTGCTGTGGTGGCTTTGTCTGCATCTACGAGGCTTTGATTTTGGGATAGGCAGTGAGGGCTGGAACAGCTGAGAGCAGCTCATGGCTCCATCTCCCTTTCCTTGCCTGTCTGCACATGGGTGTGGGAGGGAGGGGGAAGGAAAGAGAGAGAGGATGGAGCAATTCAAACTAGAGAACTAATGGGGAGAGCTAACAGTGGGTGCTGGGGGAGGGGACTGTTGTTGCCACCACCATGTGTGGGAGCTGGTTTGCGCATGCATCTCAGGGACCTGACTCTGGGGTCCCTTGAAGAACCGGAAGGCACAAGAACTGTGCAGCCCAGATTAATTGATTTTGGGAGCCATTTCTTCTGCGACCCACCAACATTTTTCCATGGCCCACCAGTGGGCTGCGGCCCACCGGTTGGTGAACACTTTTCTAAAACACCTGTAGGCCAGACAAGGAATAATGGACAGAAACTGAACAAGGAAAGATTTAACATTGAAATAAGGAGAAACTTTCTGACAGTAAGAACAATCAACCAATGGAACAGCTTGCTCTCTGAAATTGTGGGAGCTCCATCATTTGAGACCTTCAAGAAGAGGTTGGACTGCCGGGGAAGAAGGTGGAGCCTCCTCGCTAACGGATCATACATCGCAACTCTCTGTGGCTATGGTCCATGCTTGTTTGTTGGAGAGCCCCAATTATCACAATTAGGGGCTGAAGCTGCCTTGGAGAGGCGGTGGAGTAAGGGGAAGCTGCAAGCCAGGTTGAGGGGAGCCGCATCTCCCCCCCGGGCTTGGTCTTTTTCCCCCTGAAGATGACTGCAGCGGTGGTTTAAAATGGCCACCCTGAAGAGGAGGACTCAACTGGATTAAGATTTGTGAGGAAGGAAGAAAGAGGTGGATAACATCTGAACCAGGACAACTGGGCAATACAATTATACAAAAGTACCCCGGGATTAAGGTAACATGGAATTTTTAAGGAAAGAAAAGTGAGCGGCGAAATTACAAAGGGACAGGGGGGAAAAAAGAAAATATTTTTGACAGCTAAGTGGGGCTTTGAAGTGGGAAAGGAAGAAACTGGAACTAAAGATTTTACTAAATTGGACTAAAATGTTTTGGGAATAAACAGGCATAAAATAAAGCTGGACTTAAGATTGTTAAAAAATAATAATAATAAAGTTCACAAATTGGAGACTGGACTGTGCTGGAATATTGAGGTTCGAAAAACCCTAAATAAAAAAATAGGGGGAAAAGGTGAAGACTTTGTACAATGGAGAGTGCCACCTTTTGACAAAAAGTTGAGCTCAAACAAAAGAGAAAGCATCCTGTTTCTGAATGAACTTGTGTGGATATAGCATTAAAGAAATATTGAAACAAAGTAAGAATCTTAGAAAGTGAAAGCAGAACCAGAATAAAGAAAAAAGCAAGGAAAGACTGACTGTGGGATTGATTGATGTTTTTAGTGTAGACCCTCGGCTGGAACAATTGAGAACTTTAGAAAACTGAAAGAAGAAAGAAGGAAAGTAAAAGTGTTTGGTTGTTTTTTTTGTGTGGACTTTAACTATCATAAAATATAAGAGTGTGTAATGATGATATCTCTTCAGGAATTAAAAATGGAACTTAAAAATATGAGAGAATTACTACAGGAAAGAGGCGAATCACTTTGCTTTGTGTTGGAAAAAAAATGGAAATGGCGATTGAAGAACAAGAAGGAGTTTCAGAGGAGGAGGAGTCAATTCAGGGAGAAGGCATTTTAAATAGACAATTAACACTATAAAGAACACTACAAAGAAGTGGGAAAGAAGGAAGATTAAAAAGTTGAAATTTAAGAAGGCAATCAAAGGGAATACCTTTGAAGTCAGGAAAGGCAGAAAGACCCAGCAGAAAAGGAGAAAGGAAGATATTAAGAAAGAGAGGGATATAAACTGGAATGAGAAAAAATATGTGGAAAAGAGGGGGAGGAGAAGCAGCAAGAAACAGGGGCATGAAATAAAGAAACAGTAAAATGTTGAAAAGAAATGTTTTTTTCAGAGATAATGGTTGATGAATTAAAAAGGGGATTCTGCAGGATGACAAGGGGTAAGAAGAATATTTCTGTCATTAAAAATATTTAGAAAATAGGGTAATATAGATATTGATAACTCTTATTAAAAATCAAAGGGGGGAAATATGCTCGGAATCCGAATGAAAAGATGTAATGATTATTATTGTAACTTCTTAAAAATAATGGTTTATTGGGAATCAAGATGAGGGAATAAAGGTATATTTTAATCATTGAGATGTTACACTCAAAGCAGTAAAAAGGGGAAAACCTATACCTGTTTTTTTTTCTTAAGTAACTTATAATTTATAAAAAGAATGTGAAATGGAAAGGGAATATGACAGACTAAAGAACCAACTAAATTAATAAGTCACATAGACTATTAAAAGCAAGGAGAGATATTGGCAATCTATTATTATTATTAAATATTAATATTATTATTATTATTATTCAAACACATATTGTTTATCTTTATTTTTAAAATAAATATTAAATAATTATATTTGAAATAATTGAAATGAAACAAAAAGATGTTTTCATTGTGATTAATGAAAGGCTAGAATAAATATGTTTGTTTCTCTCCTTATTGAAAATTTGGAATGGAAAAGGTAATAATAGAATTAAGTATGCATATATGAATTGTTAGGGATAACATTGTTTACCCTAACTGGTTTAGGTGAAATAATAACTATGATTCATAGTTGTGTATGTTAAAGTGTCTACAGCTTTAACTTTGGATAGTAATTAAGGGAGTGGTTATGAAAACACTTTATAAGTAGCAAGACTACAGCTTGCTCACTCTCTCTCTGGCTTTGATGATCCCTGATTACTGCTTGGAATCAAGACTGCAT
>BLBF01016083.1:0-15900 GCA_015471245.1 Laticauda colubrina
CCAATGGATGCAAAACGTATGTAAAAAGGACACAGCAGACGAGTAAATTTTCCATCGGTTGCTATCCGCTCCCAAAAGTGCCCCAAATTTACATAAACAGAGCGGACAACACAGAAAGGAACGGACGTGGGGAGGATGAAGCGGGGATATAAAGCGGATGTTCGTAGGAAGCCTAGTAGATGAAAGCAGATGGAAGCAGATGACACATTCGCAGGGCTTCCGGGGAAGAACAGCGAAGCAGACACATAGCGGAAGGAACGGATATGTAGCAGATGCCTAGTGGATGACATGGATGCATCATGGACGCCTATAGGATGCATAGCGGATGCCGAGCGGATGCAAAGCATTCACTGTGCATGCGGGGAGGATGAATTGCATAAGCTCTGCAGATATAAAAGGATGCAGCTCACAAGCAGGTCACCATTCAGAGGAAAGACCTGCTGCCAGAGACATCTTGAGAGAACACCATGGGGAAGAAGAGGAAGCCTGTGCCTACTCTTGCCAGCCCTGGAAAGAAGGACAGAACCAACATCCTGGCTCTGACTCTGAAATCTCTGGTGCTTCTTCTGCTGCTGCTGGTGCTCCTGGTGTTGCTGCTGCTGGTGTTGCTGGTGCTGCTGGTGCTTCTCCTGCTGCTGCTTCTCCTGCTGCTGGTGGTGCTTCTTCTGCTGCTGCTGCTGTGGTAGACCAGCCCCAAGGCCCTCAAAGCCCTGCTGCTGAAGGCCCTGAAGCCCCTGCCAGAGGGAGGAAAAGGCAAGGCAAGGAGAAGGGGGAGAGGAAACAGTATACCGTTTCCAAGGAGCATGAGGAGGAGGTGCTGGAATGGCTGAGGGAGAACGAGTACCTCTGGAGGAAGGGCCACAGGGTCTATTGCGACACCAAGCAGAAGCAGGCAGCATGGAGAGAGAAGGCGGAGAGCCTGGGCTATACTTCAGATGTCCTCCTGGGGTGGTGGAAGCATATGCACACCTGGTATGGCAAGCTACACCTTAAGAGATCCGGGCAGGCCGCTGTCAAGCTCACTGACCTATGTCATGGCCAGGTGCAGCTTCCTGGAGGGTGAGGTTCACCACTGAGGAGCAGCCCCTCTGTCAACCCTCTCCCTCAGACAGCCCACAGAGAGCCACTTCTCTTCCAGCCAGGAGACAGCTACCGTGTCCAGGCAGGTGTCTTTAGAGGGCCCCACGACAGAGACTCCCGTGACAGCTGCACTCCCCATGCCAGAGTATCCCCTGTCTCAGATGGAACAAGAAGAAGCAGCCACCAGAGACGAACCCACCCCCACCCCCAGCTCCACTGCCACAGAAAGCAGGCAGAGTGGCAGACCGGAGGGACAGAGCCACACTGTCCTCTTGGAGATCAGGGACACAATCAAAGCCAGCACAGATCTCCTCTCCCAGCTGGTCCACTTCATCATACCATCCTCCAACCACAAGTCCTTCATCACGTACGTGGGCCAGACCCTCATGGACATGCCCGAGGCCCAGTACCAGGTGATGAAGGAGAGGATCACAGCTCTTCTGCACCACCCTCCACACCCAGCTGAACCTGATATTACCCAGTCTAGGTCTACTCCCCCACCCCAGCCGATGTCACAGCCCTTCCAGGGATTTCAGCAGCCCCTCGCCTACCAAGCCTACCACTACCAGGACTTCCCACAGCAGAGGCAGCCCTTCCCAGTCCACACCCAAATTCATCGGATGCCACAGACGCCTCAGCTGACCCAGCTGCAGAACAGACAGCCCCACTACACTCCTCCTTCCCCCACCCCACAGCGAAGCCCTTCCTCAGAACATGTGTCATCAATCTTGGGCCTCACATCCCAGGTACTTGATGAAGAGCTTCTCAACCTCATGGGGTTGAGTCAGCTCTCTGAGAGCTTCCTGCACACACAATCTCCTGTTGTACTTTCAGGGCCAGGCACCCCAATGGTGCCTCAGACCAGAACTCCAGCAACAGCCACCTCCACAGTCCCTGGCCTCTTTACATCTGAGATCATGGGCATACTTCAGAGAGACTGAGAAGAGTGCCAGAGACTGAGTTGTTACTTGTTCACCTTATCTTTGCTTTACTTGGGTCATTTTGCTTTTCAATAAATCATACAGTTTGTTATTAATAAAGGTTATCTTTGCTTCACACACCTGGTTCATTTTTTTTTTTTTTACTGAATAAAGTGTTGGGGAAAACTTTGAAAAAAGGGTTAAGCCTTTGCATGCTTGTAGGATAGGTAAGGATAGCTGTGGGATGGGTAAGGATAGCTGTGAGATGGGTAAGGATAGCTGTGGGAAAGGATAGTTGTGGGATAGATAAAAAGTGCAAGCATAGTGGGACTGTATGGTCCACCTTCCCAGCTGCCACACATATGGCCCTTTTTTTTATCAATAACAATTTATTCATTGATCAACTCATTTCAAAATAAACAAAACTCTTAAAAATGCCCTGTTCATTGTAGGCCACTCAACATACATGGCCCAATCTCATCAGTGTGATGAGACAGGCTGAAGGAAGCACCCATTAAGCATCTATCATCCTGTCTTGCCACTCCACTGCTCCAGCTGGGGAATTGCACCAGTGTTTCAGGAGGTTGCGCTGCTTCTTCCCTTCATGTGAAGCTCTGTTGGGGCCTTGCACATCCACAGCATCTATCAGGTTTCGCCCTTGCCTCCATTCACCAGGCTCCATGTCCCCATTGCCTTGTTGACGGTCCACAAGCCTGTTCTGCAACACTGGGTCACAGGTGCACATGAGATTGTGCAGGATGCAGAAAGCTTCCATGATGCTCCTCATGGTCTGTGGGCGATGCTGCATGGTGGTGAGAAGTACCTGGAACCTGTTGGCCAGGATGCCAAAGGCATTCTCCACCACCCGCCTTGCCCTGGACAGCCTGTAGTTGAAGATCCTCTCTTCACGGGTGAGGTATCTGGAAGTGTAGGGCTTCATGAGGTAGGTTCTGAGGGAGAAGGTATCATCACGCACGATGAAGTAGGGCACATCTTGTGTGTCGTTGGGTAGGAGGTTTGGATCTGGGAAACCCATGATGAGGTTGCATTCCAGCCCACCCTTGAGGTCACTGGCACTGTATACCTGGCTATCTGAAGCTGACCCGTTGCCTGAAGCATTGATGTACATGAACTTGTATTCAGCATCAATCATGGCAAAGAGGATGATACTGAAGAAGCCCTTGTAGTTGTAGTAAGTGGACCCTGAGTTGGCTGGAACTTTGCAGGCCACGTGTTTCCCATCTATGGTTCCAATGGTGTAGGGAAAGTTCCACCTCTGATACCACTGTTCTGCAACTTTCCTCCAGCCTTCTTTAGTGGTGGGACACTGGAGGAGCTCCTCCACGTATTCTTCGATGATGGCCTGCACCACTTCTCTGACCACTTTGCTGATGGTGTTGTGTGGAACCCTCCAGGTGTACTGCATGTTTCTGTACGTGGTCCCGGAGGCCAGGTGGCGCAGAGTCAATGCCGCCTTCAGCCCAGGGTCCAGGATGGGACGGAAGTTGGTGCTCTGCTTGGTCAACCTGGGTCTCAGACGCTCTTCAACTTTGTCAAACATGGCTGGTGGCATCCTCATGAAGTGCTGGAATACACGAGGGTCTTCATTCCTCATCTCCACCATCAGCTTGTCATAGAGTCCAAACTCCACTCTTGTCCCGATCCATCGTCGGACCCACACAGCTCTTGGATGTCTCCTTCTTCCCCTTGGATAGAAAAGGTGAAACAGTCTGAAGAGGGCTTGCTTCTGGTGTTGAATTATGGCGGCTACCAAAAGGAGTGTGTGATGATCCATGGTGGAGATCAATGGATAATGTAGAAGAGCAAGAGCAAGACTGAAGAGGTCTGCACACCAGGGCTGCTGGACTGAAAATGAGATCCAGGTGATTTACTCTCCCTTTTTATAGGAAATGTCGGTTTTCCACTAGGTGTCCTTCCACATACTCTAGACATCCTCCAGACATCCTAAATATCCAAGATACATCCCATATATGAACATTTTGTCCGTTTTAAAGCTTTATATATGAGGTGCATCTGCTTACATCCTTTCTATGTCTGTGCTACTAATGCTGCATGGCCGTTCTGCATACCTTTTGCTTCCTCCCTCTTTCCGTTTTCAGCTGCAGTGGATGTGAGTTGCGTGGATGGCCAGAGGATGCCAAGAGAATACATCGGATGTGTAACGGATGACAATGGACTTAGAACATTTGTTGCCCGTATGTGTTGCAGATGTAGATCGTACGTGGCAGAAAGTTCATCCACTCAAAAAGTTTTGTGCAGCTCAAAACTTTTTGAGCAGATGAAATAGCAGTAGATGGATGTTTTACGGATAGAGCGTATGAAACACGTATGCAGTGAGTACACAATGGATGCATCCCTTTTTCCAATGGATGGCAAGCTTTTTTGTCCACTTTACATCCTCTTTGTATCCGTTGGTTCAGTGTGACATGGGCTTTACTATACCATACTAAACTATACTATACTATACTATGCTATACTATACTATACTATAGTCATATTGTTGACCAGATGTTTTGACTGGATTTGATATTTTTGTTTATAATTAACTATCAAGTCCTTATCAAGGGCCTGGGATAGGCAGTTGTTGTTTTAGGTCGGGGGGATCTTCAACCTTAAACACTCAAAGAGCCCACACAAAAGAAAACACCAGGAACCAATAATTTAACAACTGGTGTGACTGGGTGGGAATGGCCAACTCGACATCACTCAATCCCACCCAGTCACATGACCCCCCCTGGCCATGCTTACCCAGCTGGTCATTAGGGCAGAAAACTTGTTGTTAAATTATTTGCCCTGCCCGGCCCTGCCTCACCCTTCCCCTCCCAGACACCTCTTGCCATACTCAGCCATGGTTGTTGTTCACTCCAACTCTTGCCACTGTGTTGCCAGGAACGAGTGGGGCAGGATCATATTGTGGCTCTGCATTGTAATGGGCTCCAGAAGGAGGAGGGGACACCATCTCAACATTGTGAAGCATGCTAAATTTCACTGCTGCACAAGGCACTGCAAGAGCAGATGGCAGGCCATGAAGATGAAACAGGTCTAAGCCTGAAGCAATGGGAGACAAGTGCTATCTTGAGCACAAATGTACCACAACAAAGGTGGAATGCTGTTGCCGCACAAGGCAAGTACAGGGTTGCTTCGCTCTTGCTCTGGAATATGGAGCAAGTCTCCATCCCCTGACGTCACCCTTCCCTTCTCAGGCCAGGCAAGGAGTGACTTGGGGGGGGAGGGGAGGGGAGAGCCAGCTAGTAGTGGGATCAGCAGAGGGCCAAAAGACCTGCATGCAGCTCCAGAGCCATGGGTTCCTGTTCCAGGTAAAGCTGCCTTCTGCAATTGACAGGTGATGATCTTCTCTGTCCTTGTGCAGTTCAAATGATGCTCTAGAAGTTTTAGAATTGCATACAAGCTACTTATTTTATTGATAATATCTTTCTTTATATTGTCATTCTCCTTTATATTTTATAACAGAAATGGTGATTTCTCTCTCACTATTAACCTCTCCCAGTCTATCACCATTGACCAGTAACTGTGTCTTTCATTGTCCCATTTATCTCTGTACAAAGCATCTGATGTTATTTTCAGGCATTTGATTATCCAGTCATATGCCAGGGAATTGAATGTGTTCTTGTACTTGGTCCAAGGTATATTCACATTGGTCTTCCTTCTCTTGCAGTTTTCCAAAATCAGTTTGTCAATTCTGAGCTGATCTTTTGTGCCTCCGTTAATTGGGTGATTTCCTTTCTGCTCAAATGGAAAAGAGCTTGTTTGCAACTAGATTTTTTTGCACTGCATCATCTACAACACTAGTTAATAATTTGAAAGTTGTTGGGAAGCAGGTAATTGTCCTATAGTTGTTTGATGTTGCATCTTTTATTGATCTTTCAGACACAAGAAGGTTTTGCCAGATATTAAACAATCTTCAGTTTCATCTCCTTTCAATATGTTGTGTCTTTTGGCTATAACCTTTATTTGCTGCTTCATTATATCCAGTGCTTCCGAAATCTTTCTTGTTTCTAGATCAGTGTTCTTTGATTTTCTTGTTTTTCAGTTTCTTTTCATTCATCTGTTTGCATCTGACCTTGATTTGCTGATCTTATTTTCCAACCTTCTGTTTTGATCATGTGCTGTGGCTCTTTTTTTCTTCTTTGCTGATTTTGTATTCTAGATATTCAGTTATAACTGCAGCCATGCTGCACATTAGTTGCTTTTTTTCTTGTAATGAACTGGTTGCTTACACCCAGGGAGTTGGTGCCAAAGATGACCTTTTCAATAGTATCCTCATTCCAATAAACTAGCTTGCCTCCTGTCTTTAGATGAGTCCCATCCTCTTATCTTTTCAGAAAATGGTATCAGATATTTTTGAGAGAAATATTTTTAATGAGCACAGCAACTGAGATAGTTTAGTTAACAACATACAGTTGTTATACTGTATGTTGTTTTCATGTTACAGATTACTTAGATTTTGATGAGGAGGCAGCATACAAATTACTGTAGTAAATTAATTAATAATAAAAAAGCAGTCTTTCAAACTCCTTCCATAACAGAATTCCTAGTAGTGTAAGCAAATAGATGAAAAATCAAGAGAACAAATCAAGTCCTGAAGCTGTGAATTCTCTGTGTTTGGAGTGCCTCACTATATTTTACTCAAATCTCTTGAAGTGATGGAAGGTGAATCTCATAAGATTGCTAGTTGAGTCATCTATTGGTATCAATGCATTTATCATTAATATTGCATTCTGTGTTGTTTCTCTTGACTGGTGGGTTTCATTCTGCCCAAGCGTAATGTTGTGAGAACAGTGTTTACAATCAGCAAGAAGGCAATCAATGGCTCCTGCATACCAAGAGACCAGCAGTTGACAGTCACAAAGTCATAATCTATTCAACACAGGATAAATTTTATAGATTATGAACATCCTAGTGATAATTTATTACTTGATAGCCTTGAAGTCTTTTGAGAGGCAGAATACTTCTTCTCAAATTAGTCATTTGATTATGAAAAGTCAATAACTGGGGAGCATTCAACATGACATGCCTTTAAATAATGTTAACTAGTGATACTACTTCACTGACACTATTTCCTGCACAAGACTTCTGTAGTTGAATAAAGGTAAAAATTCTTGAGGTCTGCACTGGGCATTAGTCTTTTCAGAAATCAATTGTTAGTAATCCCTAATTGGCTCTATGTTACACTCAACTTATTTGGCAAAATGTTACTATTAACTTAACTTCACACACTTCAATAACACTCTGTGACACAATTCTGTCCTCTCTTTTTGAAACAGCCTCCACATCCACCTCTTTTTTAAAAAACATCTACCTTCTGTTCATTGTGTTGGTAAATTTTCTAACACATTTAATTCAAAACTAATTTACTATTCCTGCATTCTACTTTCACTTTACTCTTCCTATTTCTACTCTTTTCTTCCATATTTCTTCCACCAAAATCTACCTCCAAAAGGCTCACCCACTGATTGGCAATCATTCTCTGTAAGCAATCAAATCAATCATGCTTTTCTATTCACTCACTGTGCATATGAACATATAAATACAGTTATGCTTAACTTGTACATTTGAAGCAAATCTTTTTCCAAGCAGATATTCCAAAGCAGTTTGCATGTTCATTTTCTTTGGATTTCCAAGCAGTCCAATCATTTTTTCTGCTCTCCCTCATCTCACATCTACCAATTCATTCCTGTCAGCAAGCAGAGTAATATTTCCCCTGTTTTGCATTCATTCAGAAAGATGTACATCCCACTATCCAGTTCATCTCTAGTTCTTCCAGTTTCACGATTCATTGGAGAGTATCAGTCAACTCCCATCAACTTATATATGCATACTTTGAAACGCACTCACAAGAGGAAGATAGATGTCTTTGAATTATGGATTTTGAAATGGTTACCAAGAGTAAGGCAGATGCTGTAACAACCAACTAATCAATCTTAGATGAAATAATGACAGATTGTTCCTCATAGGTGAAGATTAGAAAATGGAAATCTTTATATTTGAACATATGATACAATGGAGTAGAAACAAATGATTGACAAAATTTGAAGGAAATAAAAGAAAGGGAAAGTAATAAAGATAAGGGAAAGTTAAAATCCAAAAAATCGCCGAAATATTATTGGAGGAGCTATATTAAACAGACAGACAGAATTGGTGAATATTTATCAATGAAACCACCAGGAGTTAAACCTGGTTCAATAGCATCTAATTGACTATCATGATGTTATTGCTGTTGAAATACTAGCACAACCTTCCTGGTGCAAATTTTACATATGAGCCTTAAGGCCCTGTCACATAGGCCAACGGATGCAAAACATATGTCAAAAGGACACAGCTGACGAGAAAATGTTCCATCCATCGTTATCAGCTCTCAAAAGTGCTCTGAATTTGCATAAGCAGAGTGGACAACAACGGAAAGGAACAGACGGGGGGAGGATGTAGCCAGGATGTTAAGTGGATGCTCCACGGAAGCCTAGCGGATAGAAGTGGATGGAAGTGGATGGCACATCCACAGGGCTTCCAGGGGAGCACAGCGAAGCGGACGTGCAACGGAAGGAACAGATGCAGAGCGGATGCCTAGGGGATGAAGAGGATGCATCACGGAAGCCTAGCGGATGCCTAGCAGAGGCAAAGCGTTCACTGCGCATGTGGAGAGGATGCATTGCATCAGCCCCGCAGATATAAAGGGAAGCAGCTTGCAAGCAGGTCACCATTCAGAGGAAAGACCTGCTGCCAGACACATCTCCAGCCAGCCAACAACCATGGGGAAGAAGAGGAAGCCTATGGTATCTGCTGCCAGCCCTGGCAAGAAGGACAGGGCCACCATGCCACCCCCTGGCCATGACTCTACTTCTGCTGGGGCTTCTGCTGCTCGGGCTGCTTCTTCTGGTGCTGGGGCTTATGCTGGCGCTCCTGGTACTGGGGCTTCTGCTGGGGCTTACTCTGCTGGTGCTGCTCCTGCTGCTGGTGCTGACTCTGCTGGTGCTGCTCCTGCTGCTGGGGCTTCTGCTGGGGCTTACTCTGCTGGCGCTGCCACTGGTGTTGGTGCTTCTGCTGGTGCTTATTCTGCTGACGCTGCGCCTGGTGCTGGTGCTTCTGCTGGTGCTTACTCTGCTGGCACTGCTCCTGGTGCAGGTGCTTCTGCTGGTGCTTACTCTGCTGGCGCTGCTCCTGGTCCTGCTGGTGCTGCTGGTCCTGCTGGTGGTCCTGGTGCTGCTGGTGCTGCTGGTGCTTACTTTGCTGCTGCTGATCCTGGTCCTGCTGGTGCTCCTGGTGCTGCTGGTGCTGCTGATGCTGCTGGTCCTGCTTTTGATGCTACTGTTGTTGTTGCTGCTGCTGGTGGTGGTGGTGTGGTAGAGCAGCCCCTAGAACCTCGAAGCCCCTCTGATGAGGGCCCAGATGGCCCTGCCAGAGGGAGGAAGAGGCATACGCTTGAACGGGAGAGGAGGCAATACTCAATCGAAGAGGAACATGAGGATGAGGTGCTGGAATGGCTGAGGGAGAATGAGTATCTATGGCGGAAGGGACACAGGCTCTATCGAGACACCAAGCGGAAGCAGTCGGCTTGGAGAGAAAAGGTGGAGAGGCTGGGATACACTTCGGAGGTCCTCCTTGGGTGGTGGAAGCACATGCACCCCTGGTACGGGAAGCTGCACCTCAAGAAATCTAGCCAGGCCATGGTCAAGCTGACAGACCGGGAGACCTACGTGATGGCCAAGTGCAGCTTCTTGGAGGGTGAGATCAGCCACCGAGGAGCAGCCCCTCTAACAACCCTCTCTCTCAGGCAGCCCGCAGAGAACCAGTCCTCTTCTAGCCAAGAGTCAGCTCCTGTGTCCAGGCAGGTATCTGTGGAGCGTGCCACGATGGAGACCCCCCCGACAGCTGCACTCCCCGTGGTGGAGCACGTGGAGGACCCCCTGATGCAGTGGGAGCAAGGAGAGGACACTTCCACCAGAGACCAACCCACCTCCACCCCCAGCTCCACCTCCACAGAAAGCAGGCAGAGAGCCAGACCGGAGGGACAGAGCCACACTGTCTTGCTGGAGATCAGGGACACCATCAAAAGCAGCGTAGATCTCCTCTCTCAGCTGGTACACACCGACATACCATCCTCAAACTGCAAGCCCTTCCTCACCTAGGTCAACCAGACCCTCCTGGACATGTCCGAATCACAGTACCAGGTGATCAAGGAGAGGATCACTGGTCTTCTTCACAACCCTCCAGACCCAGCTGAACCTGCTCCCACCCAGTCCAGGTCTGCTCCTCCACCCCAGGAATTCCAGCAGCACAGGCAGCCCTACCTAGTCCAGGCACAGGTACATCGTACACCACGGATGCCACCGATACCACCAATGCCACTGACGCCACCGATGCCACCGACGCCACCGATGCCACTGATGCCACCGATGCCACCCACGACACAGGTGCCACCCACGCCTCACCTCGCTCACCTGCAGACCAGACATCCCCATTACACTCCTCCTTCCTCCACCCCACAGCCAAGTCCGGCCTCAGAACATCTGTCATCGGTCTTGGGACTGACATCCCATGTCCTGGAGGAAGGGGCTCTCAACATCACAGGACTGAGCCAGCTCTCTGAGAGCTTCCTCCACACACCATCCCATTGTCCTCTCGAGGCCAGGCACCCCAATGGCGCCTCAGACCAGCACTCCAGGAGCATCCACCTCCACAGCACCTGGACACTTCACCCATGAGACTATGGGCACAACTCAGAGTGACTGAGAAGAGTGCCAGAGACTGGGTTGCTACCTGTTGACTTTATCTTTGCTTGGGACACTTTACTTGGGTCATTTTGCTTTTTCAATTTGTTATTAATAAAGATTATCTTTGCTTCACACACTTGGTTCAGTTCTTTTAGTCAATAAAGTCCTGGTGGAAACTTTTAGAAATGGTTTAAGCCTTTGCATGCTTGTGGGATGTGTTAAGATAGCTGTGGGATGGGCAGGGATACATTTGGGGTGGGTAATAGCTGTGGGAAGGGCAGGGATACCTGTGGGATGGGTAATAGCTGTGGGATGGGCAGGGATACCTGTGGGATGGGCAAGGATACCTGTGGGATGGGCAGGGATACCTGTGGGATGGGCAGGGATACCTGTGTGATGGGTAATAGCTGTGGGATAGATAAACCTCCAGTGCAAGCATAGTGGGACAGTATGGCCCACCCTCCCAGGTGCCACACCTATGGCCCTTTATTATCAATAACAATTATTAGGGATAACATTGTTTACCCTAACTGGTTTAGGTGAAATAATAACTATGAATCATAGTTAGTGTATGTTAGAGTGTATACAGCTTTAACTGTGAAATAGCAATTAAAGGAGTGGCTATGAAAACAATATAAAAGTAGCAAGTCTACAGCTTGCTCTCTCTCTCTCTCTGGCTTTGATGATCCCTGATTACTGCTTGGAATCAAGACTGCATTGCTCGAACGGGAGAGACAACAAAGGACTGATTTTGTAAGTGAACTGACATAGGATATTCTACATGGACTTTGCTAACTGAATACCCCTGAATGGACTGACTACATGGTAAATGAATATTGGACTGTTATTTGACTATGCCATAAACTTATACTGGAATAAAATATATTCTTGATAGCACAAGCGTATCTGTTATTTTTACTGTATGTTAATAAACATACAAGCTTAGCTCACTAATTTATCTGTGTGCCTTTCTGACTAACGCTGTACATTCTGTTTAGCTTGTTTACCTAACCCTGGTTGGGGAACCCAGGCTTAACACTGGTTATGGGCCTAGAGGCTGCAAAGTCAGTTTAACTAGGTTAAACAGATTTATGTAAAAAGTGAGAGTTTGTGTTGTTATACATTACAGTAAACAGACAGCTGTGTTTTATTAATTATATTTTTATATCCATATAAGAAAACATGGCACAAGTCAATATACAAAGTTTGTCCCTTATATCCAAGCTGGATGGAACAAACTATGTATCATGGTCTACAAAATGTAGTCTACTTCTACGAGGAGAAGGTCTGTGGAACATAATTGAAAATCCACCAAACGTAGAAGAATGGGATCCAGAGGATGAGGAAGACAGACTAAAGATAGAAGAATTTAAGCATAAAAATCAACAAGCCATTTGCATAATTGCGTTAACCTTAACTGATCAACAGCTTGTTTATATCCACGGAGAGAAAACGGCTTTTGGGTGTTGGCAGAAGCTGAAGAGAATTTATGTTCGAGATAATATTGGTGCTCACATAAATCTAACACGGAAGCTTTTCAGGACACATCTCCAAACAAATGGTGATATGCAGAGTCATTTAAAAACTATGCAAAGCATTTTCCAAGAATTACACGAAAAAGAACTTACATTCTCTGAACTACACCAAATTTATATAATTCTATCTTCCCTTGATGAAAGTTATGATAACTACGTAACTTCACTTGAAATTTTGCCAAAGGAAAATTTAACTCTAACTGATATAACTGGCAGATTGATCGAAGAGGCCAGAAGAAGGCATGAAAGAGACGAATTAAGGAGGGAGCAACCTCAAAAAGAAGATAATAAACCTCCTACTGCATACACAATTAAAAAGTGTTTTAATTGTGGAGGAAGAGGACATTTGGCAAGATTTTGTAAAAAGGCAAAGCGCCAGAACGCTGGCCAGAATACTAAAAATCATCAAAGACTAAATAAACATTTAGAGTTAGCCATGTATACTAACGGAGCTGTAAAAAATAATTTATGGGTGGTTGACAGTGGAGCATCCCATTGTATAACAAATGATAACAAAAATTTTATTAAAATGTCCCAGAGTAAACAGCAGATATCGTTAGCCAATGGCTGGAAACTGAAAGCTAAAGGTGAAGGTATAGCATACTGTTCTTTTATAAAAGAGAATGTAAAAATGTTATATGTACCACAACTTAAGTTTAATTTAATTTCAATTAGAATTTTGGTTAAACTAGGATATGTAGTTACATTTAAGGTAGATAACTGCATCATTGAAAAAGAAGATAAGAGAATAACTGCATCTTTAAGAGATGGATTATATGTGTTAAATGATAATGGTTTAAAGGTGGCTAACACAATTTATGAAAATAAGAAACCTCATGACCAATGTATTCACTTGTTCCATCGAAGGCTAGGGCATTTAAATTTTAAAATGCTGAAGAAAACTGTTGAATTGTCTAAGGGAATAAGCTTGAAATCTTGTAATAAGTATTTGCAATGTAATGCCTGTAATCAAAATAAGAGCAGGGTCATACCGGCTAATAGAGTTGATGGATTCACTACTAAAGAGCCATTAGAAGTAGTATTTGCTGATTTAATAGGTCCGAAAAAACCAAGTGTAGGAAGAGCTCGTCACATACTAAGTATAATGGATCACTATTCAAGATATGGGTTTTGCTATTTAATGAAGAGCAAAACTGAAACATATCAAAATCTTTTTAATTGGCTAAAATTCGCTGAAAGAAAAACTAAAAAGAAATTAGTAACTCTCATCACAGATAATGGTACAGAATTTACAAATAATAAATTTAAAAACAGACTAAGACAGTTAGGGATTCAACATAAAATGTCTGCACCATATAGGCCACAACATAATGCCTTTATAGAGAGAAGAGGCCAAACATTACAATCAATGGCACAAACCATGATGTCTGATTCAGGATTACCTGACAATTTATGGGGAGAAGCAATAATGTGTGGTAATCATATATTAAATAATGTTGTTAATTCAACAACAGGTGAATTACCCTTCACACTGTGGCATGGTACAAAACCTGATTTAAGTTACATGCACACATTTGGAGCACCAGCATGGGTGCATATCCCTACACAACTTAGATACAAAGGACAGCATAGAGCTAAAAAATTGATTTTTGTAGGATACACATCTAATCATAGATCTTATAGATTCTGGGAACCAGGTACATCTAGAGTTTACACCAGTGCTAGTGCAAAATTCCTAGAACATGTAGGATGGAATAGATTAGAACAAGATTTAAATAATGAAGTATTTATTGAACCCTACAAAAGGCAGAAAGATGAGATTAGCTATAAGAAGAGTCCAATTAAAGAAGAAGTCCACGAAGAGCAAATAGGACCAGAACAAGAGGAAATAGTTGATCAGGAAGAGTTACATGATCAAGAACAATTAATAGAGGAAAGTCCACCTGTAAGTCCTATAATACCTTGACGTACTACACGTGTAACTAGACCACCTGATAGGTATCAAGCAAGTATAGTTTGCCAAGTAACTAAAGTTCCAACTAGTGTAGATGAACTTAGGATGTATCCTGCTAAGGATCAGGAGAATTGGCAAAAGGCTATGGAAAAAGAACTAAATTCATTAAAGGTAATGAAAGTGTATGAAGATGCCAAATTACCTCCAGGAGAAAAATCCATTGGCTGCAAATGGATATTTAAAGTAAAAACTGGAAATGATGGGACTGTTACCCATAAAGCTAGGTTAGTAGCTCAAGGATTTAATCAAACTGCATCTGATTATGATGAAATTTTTGCACCAAGCCTTAAAGCTACATCTTTAAGAGCAGCATTAGTGTGGGCAGCTAAGAAAAACTATGTTATTAACCATTTAGATGTAGAAACTGCTTATCTACATGCACCATTGCAACACACTATATATTTAAGGAAACCAATTGGCATACATGACAATAAAGTAAATAGTGATGATTGTTGGAAACTCAAAAAGAGTCTTTACGGGTTGAAACAATCTGGGTTTGAGTGGAACCAATATATTGTGAAAGAGTTAAACAATATAGGTTTTAAATCTGGTTTTGCAGATCCGTGTGTGTTTAAAAGAGAAAATAATGGAACGGTGTCATTATTATTATTATTTACTGATGATATTGCTTTAATAACTAAAACTAATAATGAAGCTAATGAGATTATATCATTATTAGCCAAAAAGATAAAAATAAAGCATTTAGGTGAAATTAAAAGGTATCTAGGATTGACAATAAATAAAACAAATAATGGTTTTAAGATATCTCAAGAAGATAAAATTTGCCAATTAATTAAAACTTATAAGATGGAACTTTGTAAACTGGCAAAGACTCCAAAGAGTCAGGAAGTTTGCCAAACTAATGATCAAAGTCCCAAATTTGATAAGTCCATATATCAATCTTTGATTGGTAGCTTATCATATATAAGTAATTGGTCAAGGCCAGATATAGCTTATAGTGTAAATCAGCTGGCACGTTTTAATTCAGATCCAAAAGAATATCATTGGAAATCCTTAAAAAGAATATTGAGATATCTTAAGGGAACAATAAACCATGCATTATATATAGAACCAAAGGGTGATTTGAGTCTTAGTGCTTATGCAGATGCAAGTTTTGCAACTGATATAAACACTAGAAAATCAACATCTGGGATGGCTATATTATTTGGTGAGACACTAATAGGGTGGAGGTCAATCAGACAACAGCATATTAGCTTATCTACGATGGAAGCTGAATTTTCATGTCTGTCATTATTATGCACTGACTTGATTTTCTACAAACAGTTATTGTTGGACATGGGTATAACTGTAAAAGATTCCATTATGGTGTATGAGGATAACCAAGCAGCTATAAAGTTAGCTACTAGTATTGCTGTAAAAACTAGATCAAAACATACTGACTTAAGATATTTGAATGTAAGAGAATCAGTGAAAAATGGATTAATTGAATTGGTATACTGCATGTCAGAAGAAAACATTGCAGACCAATTT
Source organism: Laticauda colubrina (assembly GCA_015471245.1). NCBI lineage: Eukaryota > Metazoa > Chordata > Lepidosauria > Squamata > Elapidae > Laticauda > Laticauda colubrina. The sequence goes on from BLBF01016083.1 coordinate 15,752, forward strand.
ACAAAAGCTCAAGGAGCAACTAAGTTTAAAGAAAGTTGCGAAAAATATTTTCTAAAGATGTAAATGATTCATAGTTATTATGTAACCTAAAAGGGGAGAATGTTAGGGATAACATTGTTTACCCTAACTGGTTTAGGTGAAATAATAAC
>BLBF01016086.1:0-25627 GCA_015471245.1 Laticauda colubrina
CACACACACACACACACACACACACACACACACATATATATATATATACATACATACATACATACATACATACATACATACATGCATACATACATACAGAGGTGGTGCTTGCTTAGCAACTGTAACTGGGATCAGCACCTTTGTTAACAGGTACTGTGATTGCCAAGTAAAAAATTATGTGACTCTGGTGGGGTTATGAGATCATTGCCCATTTGGTTATTAAGTGAGTCACCATGACTGTTGAGTGATTCATGTGATTGTCCTTTTATATTCTCCACAAACTCTTGCTTGTTGCAAGCCAGTTGCAAAGTGCCTAAACGTTGATCCAGTGGTGGTATTGTACCGGTTTGGCCTGGTTCTGGCGAGCCAGTAACAGCAATGAGCAGCGGAGACCAAACTTGTTCTCTCTGCCACTCTGCTGTTGGGCCCGCCCACCTGCCTGGGATCCCACACTCTCCTTTATCTGCTGAATTTGAAGCGCAGCTGCTTTGCGCGTCACAGAATAGGCAGCTGCTGAAGTGACCAGGATCATGCAGGCTTGCAGGAGGTGAGTTAGAATACCTCTGCACCTGCGCAAATGCCTCTGCGCCTGTGCAAATGCCTCTGCGCCTGTGCAAATGCACATTTGGCATGTGCATGCACCCACCAAGCCACACCCACTGAACCGGTGGCAAATATTTTTGAATCCCACCGCAGCGTTGATCGTATGTTTGCAGGAAGCTGCCACAATCCTAAATGTGAGGATTGGTCACAGGGTTGTTGTTTTTTTGTATTGTAATTTTGAACTGTCACTAAATGAGTCAGTAAGCGAGGGCTGCCTATGAGTTTTAACACACTGACACAACCTTCTGTATGGGATCTGTGTTTTTTCTTAGAAATGCCATTCCTGAAATCTATATTCAACTTCTAGAATTAATTCACATGACATGACATCACATCCTGCTGTTCAGGCTTGCAAAATCTTGCCTGTATGTACATTGTACAAGACTATTTATCATAGAAACGGCTGTTTTTTGTTAAGTTAGATGTTAGACTTGATTAGAGTGTATTTGACACTCTTTGGTAAAACCTTTTCTAAGCTCTTCCAGGATGGACAGAAACAAATATTTAATCACCTGATGAATAACAAAGAGATTTTCTCAGTTTAGTTTGCTCTCATACCTCCTAGACAATTCTTAGATTTGCATCTGAATAGGAAGTGGGTTGCTATACCGCAAAAGAGAAAGTTTCCAGGTGTTAGTGTGGCTGCAACACTTTTCTGACTGGTCAACTTACAGCTTTATTCAGGAAACTTTATTTTAAAAGATCTACTTTATGTGATTGTAGCCAATTAATACTCATGACTCCAGATATAACATAGTTACAGCATGGAAGCAATAGCCCCTCTATGCTGTGGTCTTTGCTCATCTAACTTTCATTGGGAAAACAGAGCCTTCTACCCCCAAGGCCTGAACCACCTGAAACTGACATGGTCCCTCAGTATCCACATGATTTCTTGGAGCTTGCAGAAGTCTTTGCAAGCTGAAATTTTTGGTGCTCCAGTCCAGAAGAAATGCTGCAAAGATAATTTTGCAAGTGTTTTCTCTAAACACTTGAGGCAGGTAGATTTCCCATTGGTGAAAAACTCCCACTTTATTTGGTTTAATGGCTACTTTCCTCAGGGTTCTCTCCTCTCCTCCAAAACTAACATATAATTTTCTCACAATTCTCACTATTTTTTTAAAAAAATTACCTGAGTTGGAGATTGAAGTGTTCTATGTGTGTTGCACATGAGTGCTCCTGCATCTGACCTGAAGAATGATATGTGGAACAGATTTCATAGCAAAAAGGAGATTTATTGTCCGAATGGGCATTATTGGGATGGGCAAAGCCAACACCTATTAAAATATAGTCTAGTACAGAGGTCTCCAAACTTGGCAACTTTAAGATTTGTGGACTTCAACTGCCAGAATTCCTCCTCCAGTTATGTTAGCTCAGGAATTCTGGGAGTTGAAATCCACAAGTCTTAAGTTGCCAAGTTTGAAAACCCTTGTACTAGGTGCTTGTATGCCTGGAAGAAGACAGAAAGAAGTGTGTGTGTGTGTGTGCGCGCGCGTGTGTGTCTTTGAATTAGGACTGACTCCTCACAATTCCTAGAACAAATCCCTGCAGTTTTCTTGGCAACATTTCGGAGGTAGTTTGCCTCTGAAAATGATGACTAATCCAGCTATCTTTGTGGCTAAAGAGAGACTAGAATTTACAATCTATTGGTTTCTAAGCTGTTATCTCTATGCCACATTAGCTTTCTTGATTTGTGATTAGTAATTACTTAAGACAATGACCAAGCAAAGTAATAGACAAAGAGGAAAGAGAGGAAACCATTCGATCTTTCTCTACATCCTTCCATTCCCTAGCAGTCATGAAGTCATGAATCATTAGAGACAGTGCCATACTTGAAACAATCCATTTGGAAGGATGGCTTAGTAGAGGCTTAGTTTATTTATCGACCAATCCCCATCATCCCTAGTTTAGAAAGACAGCAAGAGAAAATCAAGAATTCAGAACATTGGTCAGCTGCAGAAAGCAATGGCTTGTTCAGGGAATTCACTCAATAGAAAGACTGAGATGGGATAGTGGAAATGCATGCGTACAGAGGGCAGTGCACAGCAGACAGCATGGGTAAAAATATTGATAGTATGGAAGTGTCTAAGAATCAAAAGCCCAGAACTTGAGCAAAACAAAAGTTGATTGCTAAGTCTAAAAGTGAAGAATTTTTCATTAAATCAACATAAAAAATAAATTCTCAGATTTATTTTGATATACATAGGAGGAAGTATTCTGGTCTAATACATGCTGTTATCTCTTCCAATAATGCCATTCTTATTTGCTATAAGTTACACTGATAAGGAGTAAAGCTCTTGAAGCGTTTTCTCATCAACCCTGTTTGTCCCACAAGAAATGGGCAAAATGGGTGTGTGATGTCAAGTGATGTTACTATTTTGGGTTTTTCTTTTTTTTTTTTTTTAATGTATGGGTGTTATATGGTTTGTATTGTTTTGATACATGATTTGCCACCCAGATCCATGTTTTGTGAGATGGATGGCTAAATAAATTTTCTAGTTAGCTAACTAGCTAAATAAATGCCATCCTTATCTCATTTTCTTTCTAATATAGAGCCATTGTATTTCTTGAAAGTCAGTTCTCACAGTTCTTACTAACTTTGAGTAAGGGCATCAGATCTGGATCGGAAAAATTTAAGTGATCATTAGATAGCAGCAATCTATCTAGCTTCTATCTAGCATTTGTCTGGAGGTTTGCAGGCCAGAGCTAATCCTAATCCTAACTAATATTAATATGGTGTATGTTTTGGCATGTTCTATGCAATTAAAGATCTTGCTGTAGTCCATAAAGTAAAGTAAAACCTTGTATTAAGTCCTCCTGTTGTATTTTACATTATTGGTCTGATTTGGTCTCCCTCTGCCTTTTCTGTAGCATTTCCCTTTCTATATGTGGTGTTAGTCTTTATCTGAACACAAACAATCCTTTACTTTTATGAGCAGTGGTATAGTGCTTCAATAATTTGCATATTTTTGCCATTTCAGTATAGGTATTCAAGAAAAGAGACACTATGTCGCTCAGGATTAAACTGTGAAGTCCATGGTGTTCTCTGAGTGTGGTTGTTCAACTTTTGCTATCTTTTGACAAACAAAGTCAATGGGGAAGTGAACTTCATTTAACACCTGTGTTACTAACTTAACTTAAATGATTGACTTAACATCTGTGTGTGAAAGGTCATAAAATGGGGCAAAACTCACTTAACAACTGTCTTGCTTTTCAAGAGAAAAGTTGGACTCAATTATGGTTGTATAAGTCAAGGGTTACCGATATACCAATTGTTTCCAATCTCTTGGTTTAAAAGTCTTGCAACTGTATATATTGGCAAATAATTATTAACATTTTATCTCTCTTCTGGATTCCAATGTTCATAGACGCTTGGTCCTTTTATAGTTGACAACTGGCTTATTATCTTAGTAGAGCCTATTCCTGAATGACTTTGTCTATATCAATATTTCTTTCATTTCAGGATGTCATTTTTACTAAATTCAGTGTTGTTTTTCCTTCTCCCCTTAATCTTATTTTCCTCTATCAGAACTCTTTTAAAAGAGTTGACAAATCCTACTTTAGATGTAAATTTTCCTTTGATTGCTGTGGTCTTAAAAAAAATCCTTCAATTTCATCTTCAGATAGCCTTCTTGTCCTTTTTTGCTTGATAGTGAAATCACCATTCAGCTGTCATTCATTCTAGTTGCTCAAGGCTTTCTTCTTCCATCTTTTCCTAATTATCATGACAGCTTGCACTGAACACTACCTAGATAATTTCTTCTATGGAATGAATTTATTGTATCATTAATTCAGTTTGGAGTCATCTGACTCCATAACAATTCTCAGCAACTCCCAGTTAAAGTTTTAAAAGAAATGTTAAAAGAAAACATTTATTTCCTTTTTGCATCTGCCCATCTCCCTCAGAGAGAGACTCTGGGCACTCTACAGTAAAATGGTAAAATATAAGCACAGCTTATAAAAATAAAAAAAATAGAAGGAGATAAGATTGATTAAATCCTATTAAAAATTAGTTTAAAAGGTGAAGGGTGGGCTTCAGGGCTCAAAGCAGCCTCATGGCTGTGTGCTCCTTTGGGTCCAATCATACTTGGCCAATAAAGTATTCTATTCTTATTCTATTCTATTCTGTTCTCATTCTCGTTCTCATTCCCATTCTATTCTAAAGTGAGGCAGCTGAACTATATTTTAACTCATTTTCAGAAAGCAAGGAAAGTGCATACATATACAATGGATGTTGAAAGTCTGCACACCCCTGTTAAAATGCCAGATTTCTGAGATGTAAAAAAAATCAGACCGAAATAAATCACTTCAGAATTTTCTCCATCTTTAATATAGCATGTAAGCTGTACCGTCCAGTTGAAGAACAAACTGAAATCTTTTAGGGAGGAAAATAACAATAAAAACTGAAATAATGTGATTGCATAAAAATACACATCCTTAAACTAATACTTTATTGAGGCACCTTTTTATGTTATGACAACATTCAATCTTTTGGGATAGGTGCCTATCAGCCTGGCACATCTTCCCTTGGAAATCTTTGCCCATTCTTCTTTGCAAAAGCACTCCAAATCGAGGCATTTCCTGTGCACAGACCTCTTCAAGTCAGCCCAGAGATTTTCAGTTGGATTCAGATCTGGACTGTTGCTGGGCCATTTCAAAACTTTGATCTTCTAGTGAAGCAATTTCTTTTGTTGATTTGGAGGCATGCTTTGAGTTGTTGTGTTGAGAGGTGAAATCCATCTTCATCTTCAGCATTTTAGCAGAGGCCTGAAGGTTTTCTGGCAAAATTGACTGATATTTGGAACTGTTCATCATTCTTCCCACTTTTACTGAAGCCTCAGTTCCAGTTGATGAGCCCCAAAGCATAATGCTGTCACCATCATGCTTCACTGTGGATATGGTATACCTTTGGTGATGTGAAGTAGTGTTTTGCGCCAAACATATGTTTCGGAATTATGGCCAAAAAGTTCAACCTTAGTCTCACATTGTTTTTACCCGAATGAAGTGTACTATATTGAAGGTCCATTGATTTTATTACTATATTCTGAGTGGATGTTTTTCAGTTGAAATCTTAGGGCTTACACTATTTGTTTTATTTTCTAAGAGTTTCCAAATCTGGGTTACAAACAACTGAATTATCACAAAATAGAAAAAGATGCAGAACACTAACTCTTTGCTTTCATCTAGTGATCATCACACCAACAATCCATATCTGGTAGCTCCATTCTAACTAACTCATATATTTGTTTCAGCCTGGAAATGTTTTGACTGATTAGGTTGTACTACTTTCTCTTGTATTTCCTATAATGTAATTGATTTTATTCTGGTGTTCTTCATCTAGGGACATTGAGGTCCGAGTTAATGTTGCCTAAAACAAAGCTGATGTGGATAATGTACAAAGAACAAAGAATACTCTAAGGAAAAGTCTATTAATCTGTCTCTTGCAGGTTTGGTTAGTAACATATTTCAAATATTGTAATTAGCATCCTTTACAATTTTCTATAGAATCCTTGGTGTCTTTCATCTTTGTTTCTGCAATAAGGGTGTATACTTATCTCCACTCATTCTAAACATTAATTCTAATAGAGTTATTATATTCATTGGTTCATAGATGAGAACTTACTTAGCTTGGATCCTTTTGAATATTACATTACATAGCCTCTTGCAATTGGAGTACTATATTGCATACAGTAATTATCTGAATTAAAGTGGACTATTTTGCTTCACTGAAGTTCATCTGTTTCTGAAACAGGACATTTAGCACATTTCATTTCCATGCTCTGCATTTCTTCTTTGATTTTAAATTTTCCTTTGGTCAGTCTTCTTGTATTCCCTGTTCCAATTGTACAAGGACTTTGCAAAATGAGAAACTACTGTTTTTTCTTTTTCTTTATTGAGGTCAGACTGACCAGACCAATGATATCATAACTTCAAATCTCCATGCAAACGTTCAGCAATCTACCCTGATTGTTAAAGGAATAACTTCCACTCTGGTGGCCTCATCACTGGGATCTAAACTAATCCAAACATCATTCATTCATTCATTCATTCCTTCATTCATTTTATAAGGCTGTCCACCTCAAACAATGTGACTCAGAGCAGTGTATAAACAAATAATAAATCTGCAAATAAAACCCCATGTACATAAGAATGTGTCCTATATTTAAATATAAAATACAAAACATAAACGGTAAACAAGCACCATAACAAAACCAAAAGGGAAATCTACTCCTAACTAGCCCCTAATGTCTAGGCGGGAATTTCCAACTTTGGCAACTTTAAGACTTGTAGATTTCAATTCCTAGAATTCCTCAAGTAGACAGGTTGGCTGGGGATTTCTGGGAATTGAAGTCCTCAACTCTTAAGGTTGCCAAGGTTGGACATTCCTGGCCTAGGGGAAAAGCCAGGACTTACTTTCATAAAGGCAAGCAGAGTTGAGGCATGACCTTGACTTATAATAGTTCATTTAGTGACTGTTCAAAATTACAACAGCACTGAAAAAAATGACTTATAACCATTTTACACAGATACAACTTTTGCAGCATTCCCCCCCCCCCCTGGTCACATGGCCACATTTTGGTTGCTAGGCAACCAGGTTACTTTGATGGGCAGCTGCTGTATTCTGTGGTCATATATCTGTGATTGATGGTGTGTTTTGCTGGTTTACAGAAAAAAAAATATAAGAATGAATGGACTCACTTTATGACTGTGGTGTTCGCTTTATGACTATAGCATTTGCTTCATAACTAGTGTTCACTTTACAACCTCTGGGAAAAAAAGTAATAAAATTGAGTTGATTATGAGGGTGTTTCAATTTACTGTCATCATGATTTATGATGGAAATTTCAGATTCCATTATCATATGTTCAGGTCTATCTATATTTCATATAGTAGGCTTTGGCTTCCCACATTTTCTCCTATTTTAGAGTTGCTATGACCATGTTCATGTTGTTCAATTACCTATTTGCTGTAATATAATCATGAGCCCTTTCTTTTTGTGTTCATAAGGGATCTTCCTTCCATCCATCTTTCATAGGTGAAGAAAACAAATGCAAATCAAAGTATCAATGTCTAAAACCACAAGAGAAACCCCATAACTCCAATTGTACATGTACTAGCCTCATATGCATTTTATTTGCATTAAGTGACTCCTGATATCATTATACAATTAGCAGTATGTCAAATATCACATTCTTTGGGCTTGCATTAATCATAACCTACAGTAGCTATAATACAAACTTCTACTTTAGTGAGGACATTCCATTCTTACTCCAGTGAGCTACATACCCTCATTGCTATAATGGACTAGTCATAGGTTCACTGCTCATCTTTTAACTTTACCAGCAAGAAGGTCATATTCTTATGAACTTCCTTGTTTTTTTTTCTTTAACTTGACTACTTAGGAGTAGGATAAAATGGCAGCCACATGACAAACTGCTCCATTTTGCTGCCTTAGTGTAGTCAGCACAGTGCTACAGAAGCTTTTATGTCATTATTCTGATGGAAATTTTAACATAGAAAGACAATCAGCTGGTTCCTTTTATGTGTGTGCATAGCTATAGTTTTTTTCTTTTAACTATTGTCCCATAATATTCTTGTATATGGACATTACCATATTGATGTTAAGTGCATAGTCATAAACATATTTAAGTGTACAGTGAATTTTTGTTTTAAAAAATACATAAACTTATATTAAAAAGCTTAATGGTATACATATATTTGAACACTGTATATGTTTTGTATTTCGTCATTCATCCTTTATATTAGGAATATATCAGCGGTGGTAGTCAACAGATTCTGACCAATTTTGGAGAACCGGTAGTGGAAATTTTGAGTAGTTCAGAGAACCGGCAAATCCCACCTCTGGCTGGAGATTTTTACAGTATCCTTCCCCTGCCATACCCACCAAGCCACGCCCATAGAACCGGTAGTAAAAAAAATTGAATCCCACCACTGGAATATATTCACAGTGGGAGTTACTCGAAGATCTGTACTTTTATCCAAGATACATTTGCCCCCAAGCCCTGTTAAGTGCACATAACACTTACTAATAAAAGAACAATAAATACACATGTGCTAATGATGCTTTAGGAAGACTTTCCTTCAAATGAAGATCAAGTAGAGAGCTGAGAATTGAATGCTTATTGTGAAAGAATGAGTGACAAGAGCAGAGGAATCTGACACCTTAGTAGGAAAAAAAAACCTTTTAGGAAAATAGTGTTATCTAAATTCATCTGCCAACTGAATGTGTTGAGTTTAATCATTCTGAAGGACACCTGAATTCTACCCTTAGTGACAGGTGGAAAGGTCTGTGCTCAGGAAGAAAAATGTGAAAATTTCCCCAGGATAAATCAATAAAGCATGAGCCATGGAACTTTGCTGAGAAGAACGAAAGGATTATTTAAAAATAGGTAGAGCTTTTGTTTTGCCTTATGAAGTTAATTTGTTGTCACCTGGATTCCAGACATATTTTTTGATATGAACTTTAGGAGTTTGTCTGCCTCTGTATTTCTATGCTGACAGTGATTGATAGTAGTCTATTGGTTCAGCTGGGGATTATTTTTTTTTACAGCTGAGGAAGCTAAGGCATTGAACCTGGCTGAGACCTTCTATATGAGCTTCAAATCTTTATGCAAATATGAGTTTCAATAATGTTCCAGATGTGAGTTTCAACATGGGTTTCAGCAAAGTTGGCAATAATAGTTTTCTTATCTTTAAGCATGAAAATTCTCATTGTTGCCTCTAACCATTACAACCATTTGCTTTCATCCCTTGAATGCCTAAAGCTATGTTTCTGAACCTTGGCAACTTGGAGATATGTGGATTTCAGCTCCCAGAATCCCTCAGCAAGCTGGAGTTGAAATCCACATATCTTCAAGTTGCCATGAGGCTGTGAGCAGAACCAGAGTCATGTTGGATGGCCCATTGAATTAAATAAGGAAGTGTGTCTCAAACTCAGTAGCTCTACTAAATAAGAAAGTGTTCCAGTTTGTGCACAAGAGAAAAAAAACAAGATGAGGCTAGAACAATGAAGAATTGTAATAAAGTGCTGAGGTGTCAGAAACCGTGTAACTGATTTTGCTAGATAGGGAGCCAGCATAAACCTTCGAAATATATGTGTCAATTTGAAAACAGAAAGAATGTGAGCCAAGCTCTCGTACGAGGGGGTGGACAGTTAGGGTATAAAAATGCTGCCTGAATTTTGCTCTGGGTTCCTTCAATGCCATCTCTGCAGACACGTGAATAAAACCTTGTTTTCCTTGGATCTACGAATCTTTTGGTGGTTTTTTTAATCTGCTGCCACCTCACAATTTGGTGCTTAACGTGGGCACCGACAGAATTTCAACTGTAGAAAAGGGACTGGGTAAGTGTGGCACCACCGCCTCCCATTTTAGAGAGGCCCCTCCCTTGTCTCAGTTGGATCCTGGGGTAACTGCACTCAGCAGACGATCCTTGGAAACAAGTGAGAGAGAAGCCGGCCTGATGCTCCGGGAGTGTCGTTGATCACCTGAAGTGGGGACGCCCACACTCCTTTCATCTCTGGGAGACCAGAGGTGTATCAGGTGAGTTTGTTGCCTTTCGGGATAGAAGAAGGAATATACTATCCTTAAACTCTGGGAATCCAGTGACTGCTGGAGGACAGTGTAAATCCCTGAGTTGGGAATCTCTGGGAGATTGTTGGTGGGTAACGTGGAGAATGGGAAAGGGACAAAGCAAGTTTGAGACGTTCCAAGAGGGAACGGGTATTGAGATAGAAAAGACCCCGAGAAAGCCGATTCCGATTGACTCCCTGTTGGGTCAACTACTACAACAATGGTCGTTGCCCCATCTGAGGACTTACACTCAGAGTCTAGAGAAAAAGAAAATGAAAATACTTATGCCGACATAGGTGGCCGAAGTATCCCCTAGTTGACCCTGAGTTTCCTTACCATTGGGATCCCGAAGGGAATACCAGCATGTACTGGATAACTCAGTTGAACGAGTATATAGTGAAATACCGGATGAAGGAGCAAATACCTTATGTGGAGGTATGGTATCATGTTCACTTTGAAGGTCCAGTTCCACCAGAAACAGAAGTAGGACAGTTTGTCAACAAGGTGGAGGAAAGCGAAACTGAGGACTGGATGAGGAGTTCACCGGCATCGGCTCCGGCAGTCCCGGCACCACCGCCCCTGCCGGCTCCGGTTGCCCAGGCTCAACCTCCACCTGCATATCCAGGACTCAGAAGGGAACTGGCTCAATTAAACAAGGACCTAGAGAATTTGCCTCTAGGAGGAAGGTCGGCCAATCCCGTGTTGGCCTTCCCAGTCAGAGAAGTCCCAAATGGCGTGAATGCGCAGGGGAATCCAGTCACCGTTTTTGTGGCTGTCCCCATAAAACCTGCCGAGTTACGGGATCTAAAAAAGACCCTTCCAAAACTCCATGAGAATGCTCATGAAGTGGCGGAACAGTTGGAATTGTTTCTGGGGCCGAATGAATACACATACCAAGAACTGATGTATATTCTTGGACACCTTTTCACCCCCGAAGAGAGGAACCTCATTAGGAGGGCAGTATTGGCTGCCTGGGATAGGAGACATGCAGGGCAACAGGGAGCAGTGGCTGCAGACACAAAGTTCCCCATAGCCGATCCAAATTGGAACATCAATGATGATGCTCATAGGGGGCACATGAGAGACATGAAACACATGATCATTGAAGGAATTAAATTGGCCATCCCTCAAGGGAAAAACTTGACCAAAGCATTTGAAATAACACAAGGAAAGGATGAGTCCCCGGGGGATTTCTGTGCTCGGCTCCGGGAAGGGTTAACCAAGTACTCCGGATTGGAGCCAGAAACCCCCCTGCCTTGGAGACTCTCCTGAAGATGCAATTCATCACCAAAGCATGGCCAGATATCCAGAAAAAGATTCAGAAGTTAGAGGGAAGGACTGATTTGGGCATGACAGATTTGATGAGAGCAGCTCAACAAGTTTTTGTGAACCGAGACTCAATTAAAACCAAACAGAAGTCTCAGATGATGGTAGCTGCTGTGCAGACGGCAGCCAAGAATGAAGTTAGGAAAGACGGAGACCCGGATGTCAGATCCGAGGCCAAGGTGGAGAGATGAAAGATCTCCCAACAGAGAGTGGAGACCTACAGTTAGGAGAGGAGGTCCAGGGGGCAATCGAGGTGGTCGATTCCAACGGCCATCCCAGAGTAGGACTTGCTTCAGATGCGGGAAGGAGGGACATTTTGCGTGCGAATGTCCCAAAACCCCGGAGGAACAAAGCTATGCCCTATATGATTAGGGAAGTTCTGGCTCACCAAGAGGGACCCGCGGGGAGCCACTGGTAAATGTGTTAGTGGGTCCTGACCATCAGGAACAGCTATTCCTGATCGACACCGGTGCAAGCCGGACATCTGTATGCGATCCGGTAAAGGGAGCATGCAGGTTGAAGCAGACTTTAAAGGTGGTTGGGGTGAGTGGGAAATCCCAAGAAGTCAAGATTTTGGAAGATGTGAAATTGGAATTGAATGATGTGGTTACTGAAACCGAAATATTGTATATTGTGGATTCAGGGGTGAACTTGCTAGGAAGAGACTTGTTGGATGTTTTTGGAATAGAATTGTGGGATAGAAAGAAGGAAGTTTGCATGTGTATGTTAACAACGGAAGATGAGGAGAAGATATCATCGGATGTGTGGGCAGGACGTGAAGGGGTTAGTAGGATGGCAATACAGCCCATTCAGATCAAGATACAACCAGGGATAACTCAACTGTGGACTCCACAATATTCCCTGAGTAAGAGAGGTAGGGAAGGGTTGAAACCAGTGATTGATAGATCATTGAAACAGGGACTGTTGCAGCCTACTATGTCACCGTTCAATTCACCAATTTTAGCAGTAATAAAAAAGGATGGGAAGTATAGATTGGTTAATGATTTGAGGAGGATCAATGAGATAGTGGTTCCTAGATTCCCAGTGGTTCCTGATCCCTATACCATCTTGGGGCGAATCCCTCCCAAAGACAAATGGTTTACTGTAATAGATCTGAAGGATGCCTTTTGGGCGTGCCCCTTGGAGGAGGGGAATAGAGACTTGTTTGCTTTTGAATGGAATGATCCTGAGAATGGAAGGAAACAGCAGTTGAGGTGGACGGTACTTCCTCAGGGATATACCGAGAGCCCTTTGCTGTTTGGACAGGCTTTGGAAGAAAAGTTGGTGTCGTTTGAGAGAAAGGAATCACCCTTATTCAGTACGTGGATGACTGGTTGTTAACTGAGGAGAAAGAGAAGGGAGTGAGAGCGGCTTCTGTGAGTCTGTTGAATTGGCTGAAGGAGCAGGGGCTGAAGGTCTCAAAAGGGAAGCTTCAGTTTATTGAAAAAAAGGTGAAGTATTTGGGACATTACATTCAGCAGGGGGTTAGGTCCTTGGACCCTGAAAGGGTGAAGGGGATCATGAGCTTGGCTCCTCCCAGTAACAAGACAGAGGTGCGGAAAGCGTTGGGATTGTTGGGGTACTGCAGAATCTGGGTAGACCAATTCACAGTGTTGGCACAGCTTTTGCATAGAAAGTTGCCTGGAAAGGGAGAGCACATAGAATGGGAGGAGGGAGATGAAAAAAGGTGGGAAGAGCTGAAGAAGGCTTTGTCAACCGCTCCAGTTTTAGCCTTGCCAAACCTGAAACTACCATTTCATTTGTATGTGGCGGTGGCTCAGGTGGCTCCAACTCAGCAGTTGGAGTTCTTGCCCAAAAGAGGGGGGGGGGCATTACCAGTCGGTAGCCTTCCTAAGCAAGGGTTTGGAGCCGGTTGTGGAAGGATGGCCAGTTTGTGTTCAGGCTGTGGCAGCAACAGCGATGTTGGTGGTGGAGAGCAATAAGTTGACTTTTGGGGGAGCTTTGGTGGTGCATTCGCCTCATCAGGTCAACTCAGTGTTGAGCCAGCTGGCTACCACTTGGATGACCAAAGGGAGGATATTGAAGTATGAAACCATTTTGAGAACCAGTCCTGATGTGGTAATAGGGACAGACAAGAATCTGAATCCAGCAGAATTCTTGGAGGGGAGAAGGCAGGCGTGGGAGCCGGAAGACCATGATTGTCTATTGCAAGTGGATCTCATGACGAAGGTTAGAGAGGACTTGGAAGAGACTCCATTGGAGAAGGGAGAGAGGTGGTTTATAGATGGATCTAGAAGGTGGAAAATGGAAAGCAAAAATCTGGGTTTGCAGTAGTAACCAGTGAAGGGGAGGTGATAGAGAAAGGGTCACTCCCAGCTGCTTGGTCAGCCCAGAAATGTGAATTGCTTGCCTTGACCAGAGCCTTGGAATTGACTGAGGGGATGGAAGTAACGATTTGGACTGATTCCAAGTATGCATGGGGGGTGGTGCACACGTTTGGGAAAATCTGGAAAGAAAGAGGGTAAATCAAGGCAGATGGGAAGCAAATAGAGCAAGTGCAGTTAGTAGAGCAAGCCTTAGAGGCATCAATTGTCCATGTGAATGCACATGAGAAGGGGAATACACTGGAGGTTGTGGGAAACCGATGGGCGGATAAATAGGCAAAGGAAGCCACAGGGGAGATAGAGTTGGTAATGGTATCTATACCAATATTAGAAAAGGAGGACGAGAGGGAGGAATGGGAGCCAGAGGAAAAGGAAAAGTTGGAGTTGGAGAAAGAAGGATGTGTCAAAACCCCAGAGAGATGGAAGACGTCGGAGGGAGTCAAGGTGGTGTCACCCATTGTCATGAGAGGAATATTGGATAAAGTTCATGAAGGAGGACATTGGGGGATGGAGGCCTTGGTCATGTTCGTTAAACCTCACTATTGGAGTGTGAGAATGTGGACGGTAGCTCAGGGCATCTGCTGGAAATGTTTGATTTGTTTGAAAGTAAATAAGAAAACAGCACGCAAGAAAGAGATGGGAGGGCGACCCCTAGTGGGTTGGCCTTTTCAGAGACACAAATTGATTTCACTGAGTTGCCAGAAAAGGGGGGTTGGAAATACCTGCTTGTGATCAAAGATCAGCTAACGGGGTGGGTAGAGGCTTATCCCACTAGAAGAGCCACAGCTCCCACAGTAACCAAGATCTTACTAGAACAGATTATCCCACGATATGGAATGATGGAAGCAATAGATTCAGACAGAGGAACTCATTTCACCCAAAAGGTTCTGCAAAGAGTAAAGGAGGTGGTGGGGGTGAAATGGGAATTACACACCCCATTTCATCCAGAATCCAGTGGGAAAATTGAGAGGGCAAATGGGGAATTGAAGAAACACTTGACCAAACTACAACTTGAAAATGGCTTGCCATGGACAAAGAATCTTCCCCTAGCTCTGCTCAGGATCAGAACTTGTCCAAGGAAAGACACAGGGGTCTCTCCCTTTGAAACGCTGATGGGGAGACCCTATTTGGCCAAACTAGGCAATCCCATACCAGAGTTCAGGGACTTGTTCCTTCAGAAATATTTGCTGGCACTGTCCCGGTCTTTGCTTTCTCTTCACAAACAGGGACTGTTGGTGCAACGACCACCTTTGGCTGGTAGCCAACACCCACAAGAGGCTGGAGACTGGGTCCTGATAAAGACTTGGAGAAGTGAGAAACTGCAACCTAGCTGGGAAGGCCCGTACCAGGTGCTGCTGACGACTGAATCTGCAGTCCGTATTCGGGAAGGAGGCTGGACGCATTACAGCAGAGTCAAGGAAGCACCGGAACCTGAGAAACCTTGGAGAGCAATCCCAGTGGAAGGTCAGCCGCTAAAGGTAACTTTGAAGAAATAGCCAGCAGAAACCACCATGGAGATGTCGGCTGAACTCTGGAGAGGACTATTTGTTGCAAATATATTTACATTAATACATCAAAGAAGTTCACAATATGTAGGACCTGTGGGTGACCTGGGGACAGACTTGTGGGATGGCAATGTGTTCATAAAGGATCTCAAGAAAGTCTCACAGGCTTTGAACATCACCAATTGCTGGTTATGTATCCACATGCCAGGAAGAACAAGTGAAGGATTGATCCTACATGCTCTTCCACTTGATCAGAACAGACTAAAACCACAGGGGGACGGGACAGATAAATATGATGTAGAACGAAATATAACAGGAAGGATTTTTGTTCATTTAAGGGAAATGGTGTATGTATGTTTTAAGAGAAATGAAACTGGCTCCATTTAGGAGATTGGGAAAAATGTAGTAAGACTTTTGATATGCCATCATCCTGTAGTAACCATAGCTATACCAAGAGTTATCAGAAATTAGATTATTTTAATCAAAACCAGTATCAGATGTGTATGTATTTTGAAGATATGATCAATTGGACCCGAACATCAAATCAGACCTATGCTATGGAAAACTTTAGGTGGGTACTGTGTGGGAAATATGCATACAGGGAGATGCCACCTCACTGGAATGCCACATGTACAATCGGGTATGTGATACTGGTGACATATAAACTTGATGGCCTTCCCCAAGGCCGGATACATAATAAAAGAGATTCAGAATCTGGCCTTACCCAGAGTCTCTGGACCCAAGTTTCCCGTGGTCTAATAACACCATTGGGAGTAGCCATGAACTACCGAGATATACATATTCTAAATAACTTCACGGTAGCAATGTTCAATTATACAATAAAGAATATTAAAATGATCAACACCAAGCTTTCTGAAGTAAGACAGGTTGCTCTACAAAATAAGTATGCTTTAGACATTGTATTAGCTGCAAAAGAGTGTGTGTGTGCTCTGATTCATTAACATTGCTGTGTATACATCCATGATTTCCAACCCAATATTACAAAGACAGTAAAAGTAATGGAAGAACATATTTGTTCTAATCCATTATCAGAAAGAGGTGACTCCTCATTGCCAGACCTGTGGGGAGCAATATGGTCTTGGCTTCCCAGTTCCACTTGGTTTAGATCTACCATAATGGGAATTATATTGATTATTATCTGCTGTGTATTGTTGTGTTGTTGTGTTCAGTGTCTCCCTGGTACAATAACAATGTGTGGAAATATAGGGAAATCTTTGGGTTCAAGATTTGAGAAAAAGCAGGAAGCAGAACCTCCAATGATGTATCAGAGAGAAATCACTCTGAAAGAAGCAGAGGATCTGCTACTTGAGTTTGAGACAAGAGTGGAAAAAGAAAAAGGGGGGATTATGAGCAGAACCAAAATCATGTTGGATGACCCACTAAAATAGATAAGGAAGTGTGTCTCAAACTCAGTAGTTCTGCTAAATAAGAAAGTGTTCCAGTTTGTGCAGAAGAGAAAAAAAAACAAGATGAGGCTAGAATAATGAGGAATTGTAATAAAGTGCTGAGGTGTCAGAAACCGTGTAACTGCTTTTGCTAGATAGGGAGCCAGCATAAACCTTCGAAATATATGTGTCAATTTGAAAATAGAAAGAATGTGAGCCAAGCCCTCGTACGAGGGGGTGGACAGTTAGGGTATAAAAATGCTGCCTGAATTTTGCTCTGGGTTCCTTCAATGCCTGAGGGAACCCATCTCTGCAGACACGTGAATAAAACCTTGTTTTCCTTGGATCTACGAATCTTTTGGTGGTTTTTTTAATCTGCTGCCACCTCACAAGGCTAAGAAATACTGCCTAAAGAAATCTCAGAAACCATCTGTTATAAACCAAAAAAGGCAGATTGCTACCTTACAGCAGCACTTATTTCCTCTCTTCAGTTAATACTCAATCTCTTTCTCTCTTCCCCCACCCCTCTCTCTCACACACACATATAAAAATAATGCCCCCTAATGAATTCCAGTTTTCTGGAGGAGACTTGGATGTGGTTGTGTAGAGGCAAGATCTGTTTTGCCAACTATCTCTGTGTCATTGGTGTACAATCAAATAGTAATCTATTGGATTGTTTTACTGAGAAAACATGTACTGGTGTTCTGATTGTAAATGGAAGGGCAACTCACCTTTGTGAGGAAGTAAAGTTGGGGTTGCTGTCTGCACATGGTAAAAGAAATCTGCATCCAGGCAGAAATGCTTCCCAAGGCTCAGCACAATTCAAGCTTTTTTTTGCCCAAAAGGGAAACCTAAGAAATAGGCTCACGCATTTGCTCACCCACAAATTTACTCACAAACTTCCACACTGTTTTTAAGCATGTTCTGATGCCCAGAAGTAGCCTCACCCCACCCAAGCTCTTAGCTTACAAAAGCAAATATCAAGATGGATTGGGATGTGTAGGGAAAAAAGGAAATGGGAAAAAACAAGGAGACAATGACTGGCAACTGACAGCTATTACAGGCATGCAAGACAACTATCAGAACACTCAGGATCCCAACCTATAGTAAGCAGCATATGCTAGTGGGATTCCTGATTGAAACTTGGCTTGAGTGCTCAAAAGCAACACTTATCTAAGAGCATGGCAGAGCATGGAGCTTGGTGGCAATCAGAAAAAGGAGCAACCACACTGAGGCAGCATCTCATTCCAACTAGGGCAAGAAGTTTTGGAAGGAGGCAAAGTTTGTGTCTCACTAAATTTTGAGACTTTTGCTTGGACTGAGTATTAAAGATGTGTTTATGTGGCAACATCAACTTGTAAAGCCTAGAAAGGTGGAGTTAACCCAGAGCAATAGCCTTGGTGTTTAGGAAGGCATTTGACCACCATAAAGCATTGTGTTCAGATCTTCTACACTGTGGTGGTCCGATTCTTGAATAGCAAAGATTCTTCACAACCCTCACTCATGCTCTACAGCAGTGATTCTCAACATGGCTGGCTGGGGAATTCTGGGAGTTGAAGTCCACACATTTTCAAGCTGCCAAATAATGGTTGAGAAATAATGCTCTTATAGCACTAGGGCCTAAATCAGGAGTGATTTAACTTGCAAACTCGCATTGTCTTGTTGTCACATGATGTATCACAACTTTCCCCCCCTTTGTTAAAACCGCTGGGCATGCCCAGTGCATGATGCATCCAGCACGTAGCCCACGAGTTTGACACCCCTGGCCTAAATTAATTGCATGCTTAGTGTTCTAGCACAGGCTGTTTCTCATAGTTTTAATTTGAGAACCAGGTTTTTGTGTGGCAAATATTGTCTTACCAATTCATGAGAACATTTCTCTTATTTTTATGCTCAGCTCTGCTTTTATTGGAATGGTAGATGCTTTTTAGATTGTCTACCCTTCTTTTCTTCATTTAATTTAATTTTCCTGCACCAGCTTCCCGAACAGATCATCTCCAAACGCAATAGGTTGTAACACTGACCCTGCATTCTTTGTCTTCATGTCACCCAACCTGGCTGCAGTGAAGGGAGTTGTGATGCAACCAGCCTGGAGGGTGCCAAATTGTGGTTGATTACTTTTTCTTCCTGATTTTGGCAGATGAGAGGAAAATTGAGTAGGAGTGTAATCACAGTTGCAATATTTCAGAACCTTTTTATATTGATTGCATGTGCCTAGAATATAGAGTTATCCATGCTGAGATTCTTGCACAGTATTTCTGGGCCCAGTGTGATTTTAATTTACAGATTAGTGTCCTGCATTTTTAAAGGAGAGAATAAATGCACTCTTCTTTTATCTTGAGGATTCAAGTGTTTTCCACCTCTTTTCTGTATCTAAGAAATCTGTTGTGGAGTGGCGAAATAACCTGAGGCAAACACGGAGCGAACTTCAGCTTTTTACTTTATTGAAACAATAAAGGGTTGCTGCGGCTGCCGCACTAACAAGGCAGCCAGCTGGCGGACAACAGCTGATGCCGTTTGACATCTCCCTTTTATAGCCGGCTGTCAAATGGCATCAGCCAATAGGAACGATCCGTGTTCCTGCTGGAAATACGGACTGGATTGAAGACTTCGGCTTTAGTCCATTGCGAATGCTACACTCCTTTCCCCCAGTACGGAGCATGCATAGTCTTTAAGATAGTTCGGGCGCTTGCACAGGTGGCCAGATCTTCTGAGTCCCGATGAAGTTGTTGCTGGAAGGAACTTCTCTGCTTTCTGGGCAACTTCTGGTGCCGACGAAGCTGGTGTCTCAGCTTCAGGAGTCTCAGGATGAGGGACTGATGGCACATCAGGTAGGCTTGCATTATTCCATTCTCCAATGGAAGTTTCTGTGTGCGCTGGTTGCTTTTCTATGGTAGGGACGTCTTGAGGGCCATCTGCAAATGTACTCCAATGTCTTCTAAGCTGGTTGATGTTGCAGCGCCAGATGCGCCCGTCTTGCAGTAGGACTCTGTAAGGCTTAGGACCAGTTACTGCCACAATTTGCCTTGGCATCCATAAGGGGTGCCCTGCATAGTTCTGGGCATAGACCTGGTCATTCTCAGTGAACTCCCCTTGACTGGCTGTTTGACCCAAGGGGCATGACTAGGGCATAATGTGGATGGAATCTATCTCGGGTGGTCCTCAGGCGTCTACCCATGAGAGGTTCAGCTGGAGACTTATTAGTGGTGGCACAGGGGGTTGTGTGCTGGGTTCGAAGGTACTTAGCAGGCCTAGAGTGCCAATCTTTAGGCCCAAACCTTGCCAGGGCTTCCTTAACTGACCTGACTGCCCTTTCATCCAGGCCATTACTGGCAGTATGAAATGGTGCTGTAAGGCTGTGCCTTATACCTAGGTTGGCTAGGAAAACCTCAAACTCACAGGTAGTAAACTGGGGACCGTTATCAGACACAATGGTGTCAGGGAGGCCATGGGTAGCAAAAATCCTTGAAAGAGTCTTAGTGACAGCTTCTGAAGTTGTAGTGGTCATTAAGGTCAGTTCCACCCATTTAGAAGAATCAACCATTACCAAGAATGTGCGCCCATGAACAGGGCCAGCCAAATCAATGTGTACACGGGATCAAGGAGTCCCAGGATCTTCCCACCTGCCTGGAGTGGATGTGGGTAGAGCAGGTCTGGTATCCTGGCATGGCTGACAAGCATTCACCCAACTAGTAATCTGAGCATCCATGCCTGGCCACCATACGTAACTGTGAGCCAGGGCCTTCATCCTGACAATGCCAGGATGGCCCTCATGCAGGACCTTTAAACTGAGTTCTGCAACTTAGAAGGGATAACTACTCTATTTCCCCAGAGTAAACAGCCTTGCAAAGAAGATAGTTCCTGCTGGCGACTTTTGAAAGGTAGGAATTCAGGGGCATAAGGAATTGCTAGCCACCCCCTTCCCACCCAGTCAAGAACTTGGGCACCTTGTCCCTGGAAGAGTGGGCAGCGATATCAAGGGCAGTTATGGGGAGTTTGAGATCGTTGATCTGTAAAACAGCGTTTGTTGGTGCAGGATCCTCCACAGGAACAGGCAATGGACAGCGACTGAGAGCGTCAGCATGGCATAGACTCTTGCCAGGGCGATGAACAAGTGTATAGGAATAGGCAGCCAGAAATAAGGTCCACCTGGTCATTCTTGGAGACAAAATCTGAGGGGTTTGTCTTTCACCAGACAGAAGGCCTAACAGAGGCTTGTGATCAGTGATCAGCTCGAAATAGTGTCCATAAAGAAACTCATGGGATTTTTTGACAGAAGCAACTGCAGCCAAAGCCTCCTTGTCAATTTGGCTGTAGTTGCACTTGGCTGGGGAGAAAGTTCTGGAGAAAAAGGCAATGGGTGCTTCAGAACCGTTAGGCAGCCTATGACTTAAAACAGCACCTATGCCAAAAGGAGAAGTGTCTGCTGCTAAAACTAAAGGCAACTTGTCATTAAATTGTATCAGGACAGCATTGGATGTAAGTGATGATTTGACAGCATGGAAGGCATGGGCTTCCCTAGGTCCCCAGTGCCAGGGGGACTGTTTGTCTAAGAGTCTGTGCAGAGGCTCTGCAACGGAAGCTTTATGAGGCAAGAATGAAGCATAAAAGTTAAGAAGTCCTAAAAAAACTTATGAGTTGGTGTGGTGCCTTGTGAAAAGCCCTTACTTTGGATTCAATTGAGTGAATACCAGAGGAGTCAATTTTGTATCCCAAAAATTCTACCTGTGGGGTGGCAATAGTGGACTTGTCTTTCTTTAGCTTTAGGCCATCCTGTCTGAAACGATCAAGGACTCCTCTGACTCTTTGCAGTAGCTGAGGCTTGTCAAGGGCAGATATTAAAATGTCATCAAAATACGGAACTACGCCCGGTAATCCTTGGAGAAACCTTTCCATTAAGGATTGGAAAATCCCTGGGGCGACACTTACGCCAAATTGGAGGCACCTACATTTAAAAGCGCCCCTGTGCGTAACAATAATTTGTAGTTCAGCGACTATGTCATCAACAGGAAACTGTTGGTAGGCCTGTGACATGTCTAATTTAGCAAAAATGGTTCCTGGCTCAAAAAAATGTAGATAACAGGGACTGGATAGGCACTGATTTGTAAATATCTGTTCAATGACGTCTTGTAATCAGCGCAGATTCTCATACTCCCATCTTTCTTCAGGGATGTCATTGTTGGGGTTTCCCATTTTGCGAAGCCCATAGGCTCCAATACACCTTATTTAATTAATTTGTTCAGTTCAATGTCTAATTTGGGGCGGATTGCAAAAGGTACCCTTCGAGGCTTCAAATGGATTGGTACTGCCTGAGGGTCCAAGTTGAAAGATATTGGGGTTCCTGAATAACAGTCCAGCCCCTCGCTGAACACATCAGCATAGTCATTAAACAAGGTGTCCACTTCAGCATTTGTAATAGAGTGGATTCTGCTTCTATGGAGGCCAAGAGCAGGGAACCAGTCTAACCCCAACAGGCTAGGGAGGGCACCATCCACTACTACTAAAGACAAGTGACCTTTACAATTTTGAAATTGTACAAAAAACTTGCCTTTTCCAATGACTGGGATGGTTCTGCCTTGGTAGTCACGTCGGATTAACTGGCAGCCGTGAAGCTTCGTCTTAGTCATTCTGGGAAGTAGTTGCTTCAAGGTGTTCCATGAGATGATGGACAGTGCTGAGCCTGTGTCAACCTCCATCCTGCAAAGTTTTCCTTCTATAGAAACAAAAACACTGATCTTGTTAGAGCCTTTGTTAATCAGCTTGGCTTGATAGCAGGTAAAACAGTCTTCAACTTGTTTTTGGAAATGTTGGGTTGTCTGAGGCTTTTGGACAAAAGTCTTTCCTGCTTGACAGATCCTGGCTAAATGACCCTTCTTCTGGCATTGTAGACAAATGGCATTCCTGAACTTGCAGGATGCCCTGAGGTGGTTTCCTCCACAGCTTAGACAAATGGGCTGAGACCATGGAGGTGGATTGGGGTTTGGCCTGTTCTGCCCTTGACTGGTTCTTTGCTGCCTGAGGCGGTTTACATCATTAGCCCCTTCAGAGCCTTCTTCTGAGGAGGCTTCATTGTAATGGATGGCTGAGTTGCTCTGGCTAATTGGATTTCCCTGAATTTCTGCTGCTGAAAGGGCTGATAGTTCAGCAGCTTGAGACTCTTCAATTGCTAACTTAAGGGTTAAATCCCCTTTGGCCAGTAAACATCTTTGTAGCCTTAAATCCCTGACTCCACAAACTAGTTGGTCTAATAACATGTCTTCCAGATAGTCTCTAAACCCACAATGCAAGGCAGCTATTTGAAGGACAGCCATCTACCCACTAATAGTCTCTCCTTCAGCCTGAATCTATCTCCTAAAAGCATAGCACCTGACAATTTGGGATGGCTTAGGGGAATGTTGGTCGGAAATGTCAGCAAGGTCTATGGCATCTAGGAAACAGTCAAATTGGTTTTGTAGGACTCCCATGTTTCCGCTGTCAGTCTGAAAGGCAGGAATGCAGGGTTTGAAGTCATCTCGACTCAGCGGTGCCGGATCTGTCGAGGAAAGTTGAAATTCGGGCTCACGAATAGTGACAGTAGTTCTTAAAGTGACATTCAGCTCGGTAGTGACTTTGGCTCTTTTTGTAGTGACTTCGCTCAGCAATTCTTTGCCCAGTTGCCTCTTATATGTATCCCGCCCTCGTCGCCAGTGTTGTGGAGTGGCGGAATAACCTGAGGCAAACACAGAGCGAACTTCAGCTTTTTACTTTATTGAAACAAATGCTAACAAGGCAGCCAGCTGGCGGACAACAGCTGATGCCGTTTGACAGCTCCCTTTTATAGCCGGCTGTCAAACGGCATCAGCCAATAGGAATGGTCCATGTTCCCACTGGAAACACGGACCAGAGCGAAGACTTCGGCTTTAGTCCATTGCGAATGCTACAAAATCTCCCTAAGATTTTCAATTAGAGGTACATTCAACTTAAAGGAAAATTCTATTACTATTTTGTAATAATTTTCATGAGTGAAAAAGGGGGATCACGGAGGGGGAACAACACCCAAAAGGCTTATAGAGATGTGAATTGGCACAGATGAGTCTTTTTTTCCATCTCCACCCACCAGATTAAAGCAAATTTAGCTATGCTGTCTATGTATTTAGGGTAATTATTATTTTGGTAATATGGGGAGTGATTTTTAACAGTGAAAACACTGTTAAATATTCTGAATTATTATTCTGATTTAAACTGGACTACAGCATAATATAGTAATCTTCCCTTGTTCCCTTGTGCTGTAAAACTGCCTTATTATTAATTTAGTCCAGAGTGCAAACTTGCATGCTTGGTAGCACTCTTAACATCTTTCCCTGTTTGCTTCTAAAATAGAGAACTTTTTTGGTGCCAGTGTTTTCCTCTTCTTAGATTTATGTTTCTGGCAAACTTAGAGGCAGTCCTCAATATATGACATAACGAAATCTGTCTATTACAGTTTTAAGTTGTGATGATTGTAAAGGGGGTCATTACAGCCTTTTTTTGCAGTGGTGAAGTGAATCACCATAATCATTAACTGAATCTGCATGGGAAGTGAGCAGTTGGTTATGAGCAATTTTGCTGAAAACTGAAGATAAACACTGATTTTCAGCAAATCATTGTAAATTATGGTCATGTGACCATAGAGAATTGCAAACAATTGTAAATGCGGGCTGGTTATCAAGTGCTTGAAATGGGATTATGTGACCAATGGGAGGATCACCACTGGAGTTTTGGAACCTGGTTATAGGTACATTTGGAAGGTCCATTGCAACTTCAAACCAGTTGCTAAGCAACCAGTCATAAGTTGAGGTCTGTCTATAACTAGGGCAGAGGTGTTAAAATGGCGGCCCGCAGGCTGGATGCTTCACACACAGACCACGCCCACCTCAGCTCCGTGAAGGGGAAAAATGTCGCGATACATCACATGATGGCAACGTGACACCGCAAGTTTGATACCTGTGCTGTATGGTGAGAGGTAGTGATTGACTCAAAGACTTCAGTTTTGCTCTTTATATTATTGGCTTCCTAAAAATGTGAAGATTATTCTCATTTCAAGCCATATTTGTTTAATGAATGCCATTATGTGTTGTTTTAATTTTTGCTGGTTTACGTATGTATTTTCTGATGTACTTTTATTCATATAAAAGTTTGAAAGTATGAAAAGTAAAATCAATAAGATTTTACCAGAATCTGTGTTAAGAGAGTTTTATCAGGAGCACCTCAATATTTAAATTTATAGAAATATTTTAAAAGGAGAAGATTGAAGTTATTAAGTCTAAATGCCCTTTTCCATTTTCAAAGATGAAAGTGAAGTATAATGCAATTTTCAGTTCATTGAAACATTGGGAATTTAGAATGACACAATATAGAAATTCTGACAGTGGAGGTGAAGGCGAGGGTACCTTCATTTTTTTTCATGAAGGTGCCAGGTTGGGTGGTGTTAGGGATAACATTGTTCACCCTAACTGTTTTAGGTGAAATACTAACTATGAATCATAGTTAGTGTATGCAGCTTTAAATGTAAAATAGCAATTGTGGCTGTGGTTATGAAAACCATATAAAAGTAGCAAGGCTACAGCTTGCTCTCTCTCTCTCTGGCTTTGATGATCCCTGATTACTGCTTGGAAGCAAGACTGCATTGCTCGAACGGGAGAGACAACAACGGACTGATTTATGAGAACTGACAATAGGATATTCTACATGGACTTTGCTAACTGAATATCCCTGAATGGACTGACTATATGGTAACTGAATATTGGACTGTTTTTGACTATGCTATAAACTTATACTGGAATAAAATATATTCTTGATAGCACAAGCGTATCTGTTATTTTTACTGTATGTTA
>BLBF01016087.1:0-38307 GCA_015471245.1 Laticauda colubrina
ATCTCCACACCACAAACCAGGCAAACACCTGAGCAGAAACAGACTCCCTCTGATGCCTCCAACTCGAACACCCCCCCACCAGGCACCCAGGTGAAACCTGGCTTCCTAATGGATAGCAGCCGTCCTTTCACACGAAGCCAAGCTGCACTGAAAGCCTCCAATACAGGAACAGAGTGTTGCCAGCCAATCAAAGCCACAAAACAGACAGAAGAAACCAGAAACACCAATCAATCAAACTCCAAGTCCAGTGAACACAGACCAAAACTCCCAGCCAATTAAAATAGGCCAGCCTCGAATTTGAAACCAAAGGCTGTGAGACCCACATCCATACAGAAGCCTGATGATGGCAGATGAGATTCTGCTGAAACGTTGCTACAACTTTGAAAGCACTACAATGACGTGGGATAATACCCGAAGGAAGCTGAACAGCACATATAGATAGATAGATAGATGGATAGATAGATAGATAGATAGATAGATAGATAGATAGATAGATAGATAGATATAGATCTATCTATCTATCTATCTATCTATCTATCTATCTATCTATCTATCTATATGTTTGTGTGTGTGTGCGTGTGTGCGTGTGTATCCCTCTCCTTCCCTCCCTCCCAAGATTCTGTGGTTGGATGTTCAATGTAAAGGATTGAGTAGAAAGCTACCCTGAGTTGAACCATGGATAACCAATCACCAAATCCAGCCTCTTCTTTCCCACTGTGGTATTTTGCACAAGCTGCAAAAGGGTTTTGTTTTATTTATTTCTTTTTGGCATGGCTGTCATAGTGCTGCCATTTGTACTATACATGTAGGAGGTCTTGAATTGTGAGGTGACTAATTTGTAGCAGAGGTTAGTACAAGGGGAATCAGAATCAGAACAGGATGAGTTCTTTCTTGAATGAATTACCATCTGTCACAAATTACTCCAATCCCACTTGGAAATTGAACAACATCACATGATGATGATGATGAAATCTAGGGTGAACGTAGTGCTGCAGTTTGTTCAACAAATGATGATTAAAATGAACCATGGTTTATTATTTCATCAGAGTATCTCTAGATCAATTTTTCCTCCAAGAAAGAAAAATCAAAATGAGGGACAAAAAATAATTATTATTATGGTTTATTATATTATGAGTATTATCATATAATATGGTATCATATTATGTTATGAATATGGTCACATACTCAGCCATACGTTTTGAGCAGATTTGACCTTGTTATCCACTTATCAAGTAATTCAGAAGGAACTGGGATAGACAGATGTTGTTTGATAGAGTTAAAGGTATTCTCATAGGATGGAAGCTGTTCAAAGCAACACTGCCTTTTGCAATTGTCAGTGCCGATGGTGTTTAGTATGTTCTGGGATTGCACCCAATGCAGCTATAACCATTGGTGCTACCTTTGCTTTCTTTTGCCACATCATACTACTTATATTTGCAGTCTTTATATTTTGTGATTTTCTCTTGTATTTTCTCTTCTATTCTGCTGCTTCCAGGTACTGCAATGTCCATGAACCAGATTTTTTTGTCTTTTTTATCAACTATTACTAAATCTGAGGTACTGTGTAGCAGTTACTCATTTGTTTAAATTCTAAAGTCCCAGTACACTTTGACTTCTTCATATTCTATTATTTTGTCTATGTTGTGGTCCCACCAGTTCTTGCTTTCAAATAAAATGGTATTCCTTGTAGATATTCCAATGCATCACTATTTGTACTTTGCCATGGCATTGTTTGTAGTCAATCTGTGTGATCTTCTTTCAATAACTAACTAGATTGAACAGTTTCTTCAGGTTCTTTGCAGAGTTGGCATTTGCTGTCTGTTGCTGTCTTCTAAGTCTGGTTTTGTAGGCATTGGTTCTTTGGCCTTGATTTTGTGCAATCAGAATTGGACTCTCCACCTCTTTCTTTAACTTTCTTGCTCTTAGCCATGGCCAGGTCTTGTTGTTATCTGATTTGCCTGCTAATTTTTTTTTTCTGGGCATTTTAATGCTTTGCTTTGCCTTGCCGTGTCTCTTTTTTATTCTTTATTTGGTCTTTCTTGTAGGTCAGTTTGGTCTCTGTGGTATTCAGTAAGTCTTTATGGTAGACTAACTTCCATGCATCTTTTTCACTATCTTTCAGAAATCCTTCCCATACCCTTTTCTTCTTCTTCAATGGTCTGTTGTACTTACAACATTCCATGTCCACTTATTTTCTTTGCTAAGAAGATTCTATCAATGTTGCTGAATGGATGAAGGGCATAGTTCATTGTAATTATTTTTCTGATCTTCCTATTGGGGGTCTTATTTCTGTTTGAGTCCAGTCTACTATTGCAGTTATGTATCTAATGACTTGAATTGTCCTGGTGTTAATTGCCTTCATATTTCCTCCACTGAGTTTGGTCTTTAAGGTCTTCATGATAACCTTCTAACCTTCTTCTTGATTTCAGTGTGCTGTGATGGGATTCACATTTTTTTACTACCAGTTCTGCGGGCGTGGCTTGGTATGCGTGGCAGGGGAAGGATATGGTAAAATCTCTGGTCAAAGGTGGTATTTGTTGGTTCTCCGAACTACTCAAAATTTCCGCTACTGGTTCTCCAGAACTGGTCAGAACCTGCTGAATACCACCTCTGGCCTGATGTCAGCTTGAAGGATACCCAGGTATTTGTGGTGATCTTATCCAGATTCTGGATGTTATTTTTATACGGCACCTTGATACCTACAGTTTTCCCTTGTTGATTATCTGTCCCTTGTTGATAGTGAGAATGACACAATTTGTCCAGTCCAATTATTATTGCAGCTTTGGCCAGGAAAAGATATCATGATACTTCATTTTCTGAAATAGGATTCTTTTGTTCATGGTGGCAAAGTAGTGGCAAAAGCAATTGTGATATTATATCTTTCCCTGAACTTGTCTTTGTAAGCATACATTTTTATTCAACTTTTGATTGGATTTAGAAGCAAGCTGAACTGCCCATCTTTTCACACAGCTTGTGATGCAGTTCAAGTTATGGGTAATACCGACACTGCACAAAACAGCTAGAAGCTTTGGCCCAGAAGATAAATAAGGCTGTGGGGTTTTTTTTCATCAAATCCTCTTTAGTTCATAAGATCCACGACAAAGTGTCTCTGCCAGAAGAAATATTGTAGTTAAAACTCATTCACCACAGAATGATCCTCTGGCTTCCCCCTGGGCCTTTGGACCACAGCAATTAAAAAAAAATATGGCTCAAATATTTTGCTTACAAAATTTTCCTTGTTCCTATTTCAGTTTTTTCCCCTTGTTATCTTACTGTGATTATCCTTAACAAAGTTTACACAGGAGCTTATTTTTATTGATCTTAAGGCCCTGTCACACTGCCCAATGGATGCAAAATGGACACAATGGACGAGCAAAATGTTCCATCCGTTGTTATCCGCTCTCAAAAGGGGCAAAAATTTGCATAACCGGAGCGGATAACACAGACGCGGGGAGGACGCAGGGCGGATGGAAAACGGATGCAGAGCGGAAGCCTAGCGGATGGAAGCGGATGGGAGCGGATGGCACATCCGCTAGGCTTCCGGGGGGCCGCAGCAAAGCGGATGCGGAACGGATACAGCGGATGCACAGCAGAAGCCTAGCGGATGCACAGCGGAAGCCAAACAGATGCCGAGTGTTAATTGCGCATATGGGGAGGATGCATTGCGTCAGCCCCGCGGATATAAGGGAAGCAGCTCGGAAGCAGGTCACCATTCGGAGGAAAGACCTGCTGCCGGACAGATTGACAGCCTTGCCTGCCCTGCCTGCATGCCTGCCTGCAAGCCTTGCTGCCAGCCTTGCTGCCAGCCTTGCTGCAAGCCTTGCTGTCTGCCTGCCTGCCAGCCTTGCTGCCAGCCTCCCTGCAAGCCTTGCTGCCAGCCTCCCTGCCAGACTTGCTGTCTGCCTGCCTGCCAGCCTTGCTACCTGCCTTCATGCCAGCCTTGGTCCATGTCTGCCTGCCAGCCTTGGTGCCTGCCTGCCAGCCTTCCTGCCAGCCTTGGTGCCTGCCTCCCTGCCAGCCTCCCTGCCAGCCTTGGTGCATGGCTGCCTGCCAGCCTTCCTGCAAGCCTTGGTGCCTGCCTCCCTGCCAGCCTTCCTGGCAGCCTTGGTTCCTGCTAGCCTCCCTCCCAGCCAGCAACCCCACAACCATGCGGAAGCACAGCAAGCCTCAGCCATCTGCTGCCAACCCTTGCAAGAAGGACAGGTCTACCATCCCGCCCCCTGGCCCTCACTCTGGTTCTGCTGGGGCTTCTACAGCATGAGCTCGCTCTTCTGGGGCTGGGGCTTCTGCTGCTTCTGCTTCTGGAGGAGCTGATGACAAGCACTCCAGCACCAGCCACCTCCACAGCACCTGGACCCTTCACCCCTAGACTGAGCGACCAAGAAGAGTGCCAGAGACTCATTTTTGTTTTATAACTTGTTGTTAATAAAGTCTAGTTTTGATTCACACACTTGCTTCATTTCTTTTTTTTTATAAAGTCTTGCTAGAAACTTTTAGAAATGGTTTAAGCCTTTGCATGCTTGTGGGATGGGTTAAGATAGCAGTGGGATGGGTGGGATAGCAGTGGGATGGGCAGGGATACCTTTGGGATGGGTAATAGCTGTGGGATAGATAAACATCCAGTGCAAGCATAGTGGGACGGGATGGTCCACCCTCCCAGGTGCCACATCTATGGCCCTTTATTATCAATAATAATGTAATAATCATCCACACATGTCAACACAAACACAACTCTTTATTAAATTCCCTATTCATTGTAGGGCCACTCAACATACATGGCCCAATCTCATCAGTGTGATGAGACAGGCTCAAGGAAGCATCCATTAAGCATCTATCATCCTGTCTTGCCACTCCACTGCTCCAGCTGGGGAGTTGCACCAGCGTCTCAGGAGGTTGCGCTGCTTCTTCGCTTCATGTGAGGCTCTGTTGGGGCCTTGCACATCCTGAGTGTCGATCAGGTTTTGCCCTTGCCTCCATTCCCCAGGCTCCATGTCCCCATTGCCTTGCTGGAGGTCCACAAGCCTGTTCTGCAAGACTGGGTAGCGGGTGCGCTTGAGATTGTGCAGGATGCAGCAAGCTTCCATGATCCTCCTCACGGTCTCTGGGCGATGCTGCATGGTGCTGAGAAGTACCTGGAACCTGTTGGCCAGGATGCCAAAGGCATTCTCCACCACCCGCCTTGCCCTGGACAGCCTGTAGTTGAAGATCCTCTCTTCACAGGTGAGGTATTTGGAGGTGTAGGGCTTCATGAGGTAGGTTGTGAGGGAGAAGGTGTCATCCCCCACGATGAAGTAGGGCACATCTTGCGTGTCATTGGGCAGGGGGTCTGGATCTGGGAAGCCCACGATGAGGTTGCGTTCCAGCCCACCCTTGAGGTCACTTGCGTTGTATACCTGGGCATCTGAAGATGAGCCATTGCTTGAAGCATCGATGTACATGAACTTGTAGTTAGCATCGACCATGGCGAAGAGGATGATGCTGAAGAAGCTCTTGTAGCTGAAATAAGTGGACCCCGACTTGGCTGGCGCTTTGCAGGCTACATGCTTGCCATCGATGGCTCCAATGGTGTGTGGGAAGTTCCACTTCTGATACCACTGCTCTGCAACTTTCTTCCATCCTTCTTCAGTGGAGGGGCACTGGAGGAGCTCCTCCTTGTATTCTTCGCTGATGGCCTGTACCACTTCTCTGACCACAATGCTGATGGTGTTGTGTGGCACCCTCCAGCCGTACTGCATGCTCCTGTAGGTGGTCCCTGAGGCCAGGTGGCGCAGAGTGAGTGCCACCTTGAGCCCAGGTTCCAGGCTGGGGTGGAAGTTGGTGCTCTGCTTGGTCAACCTGGGTGTCAGCCGCTGCACAACTTCGTCAAACATGGCTGGAGGCATCCTCATGAAGTTCTGGAATGCACGAGTGTCTTCGCTCCTGAGCTCCACCATCAGCTTGTTGTACAGTCCGTCCTCTGCTCTACTGGTGAACCATCTTCATACCCAGACGCTTCTTGGCCGCCCCTTTTTCTTCCCATAGTAGAGTTCACAGAGCCTGTAGATGGCTTCGCACTGTTGCAGAATGATGGTGGCTGCCAAAAGGACTTTGTTACGATCCATGGTGGACATGACTGGATGCTGTGGAAGAGGAAGAGGCAGATGAAGGCTGCAGAGGTCTGCAGCTGGGCTGCTGTTCTGAAAGTGAGATCCAGGTGAGTTGCTCCCCCTTTTTATAGGCAGTATAGGTGTCCTTTTGCATCCTCTAGGCATCCTGTAGACATCCTTAATATCTGAGATAGGTCCCCTCTGCGAACATATTTTCCGTTTTACAAACTTTGTTTCCGTGCTGCATCCGCTAGGCATCCGTTCTGCATCCGTTCCGCATCCGTTTCGCTTCCTCCCTGCATCCATTTGCCGCTGGAGCGGATGGAGTTGCACGGATGCATAGCGGATGCCTAGTGGATATAGCGGATGTGTAACAGATGCAGAACGGATACCTAGCGGATGCCTAGTGGATGCAGAATGGATGCATTGGATACATTTTCCGCTCAAAAGTTTTGAGCAGCTCAAAACTTTCTGAGCGGATGAAACATCAATAAACGGATGCTGGACGGATAGAGAGGAAGCAAAACGGAGGCAGTGAGTACATCGCGTTAACCAACGGATGGCAAGCTTTTTTGTCCATTTTACATCCTCTTTGCATCCGTTGGTGCAGTGTGACAGGGGCTTTAGATGGAAATTTTGGGGTCAATTGTGGTCTATAATTGAAGACTTCCTGTAAACCAAGGGTCTTCAAAATCTACAAGTTTCAGACTCCCAGAATTCCTGAGCTAACTTGATTGGAGGAGGAATTCTGGGAGTGGAAATCCACAAGTCTCATAGCTGTCAAGTTTAAAGATCCCTGCTGTAAACCTTTCTTGTAGGTGGTATTCAGCAGGTCCTGACCAGTTCTGAAGAACTGGTAGCAGAAATTTTGAGTCGTTTGGAGAATGGCAAATACCACCTCTGACTGGAGATTTTACAGTATCCTTCCCCTGCCATGCCCACCAAGCCACACCCACAGAACCAGTAGTAAAAAAATGTGAATCCCACCACTGTTTCTATACCATAGCAAGAGACAGCACCTGGCTGAGTTTAGGTGAACTCAGAAAAAGTAAGCAGAATTAGTTCTTAGTTAGAAAATAATTAGGAAATACCAGAATCAGAGGCCAAATGATTAGGTTTTGCAAAATATAAATAACTGAGACTAAACTTCATTAGTTGTTGGACATGCCCAATAGCTTCTAAAGACAACTGGAATTGCTAGAAGTTTCCCAACCCTTCTGGAAATTTCAACAGATTGATCTCACAATAGCAGATTTGTTAAAGTTGTGTGAGAATTTACACACAAGACATACAAGTAATCAGGCATGATCTAAAGAACAAGGTACTAGGATATGAGTTACAAAGTCAACTTCAATATCTGAGCAAACACAGAGGTGGCCTTTTTAGTTTATTACTGTATACTTGTACATGTTATTATTTATTTTGCCATAGCAATCCTTACTTGAAGATGCTGGATTGACTCTAGTTACAATTGTTTCTTTGCTATGTAAGTTGGTCCTGCTGTGTGAACATTTATATTCTGATCTTTGACTGTTAAACAATCAATCAATTCCAGGCTATAGACTAAACTGGGGACATTTAAAAAAATAAATAACTCAATCCTAAAAGAAGCCAGTTGCAAATCATTCCCACATTGTTGCTAAGAAAATAACATAGATGGAAGTCTGTAGGCACCATGCCTAGAGGAATTTTTTACCTTTAAACCGATGTGCTTATGGTGAAGTTCAGTGGTGGGATTCAAATATTTTTACGACCGGTTCTGTGGGCATGGCTTGGTGGGCGTGGCAGGGGAAGGATACTGTAAAATCTCCAGTCAGAGGTGTTTTTTGCTAGTTCTCTGAACTACTCAAAATTTCCACTACCAGTTCTCCAGAACTGGTCAGAACCTGCTGAATACCACCTCTAGATTACATCAGAACAATACCTTCTGGGGGTCCAATCAGAACAATAAAAAAGACCTTCCATCCTTCCAGGGCCAGTAAAATGAGGA
The DNA here is from genome assembly GCA_015471245.1 of Laticauda colubrina. Lineage (NCBI taxonomy): Eukaryota > Metazoa > Chordata > Lepidosauria > Squamata > Elapidae > Laticauda > Laticauda colubrina. The sequence goes on from BLBF01016087.1 coordinate 8,077, forward strand.
CCCAGATGGATAGGGGCAATATGCTGGTTATTTACAACCCTCTTAGAGAGGGTTGTAAAGCAGGCTTGCCATCTGGCCGTTTTTCCAGCCAAATTCGAGAAATCTGGCCGTATAGAAATCTGTTTGGCCGTGAAAAAAATCATGTCTCTGGCCAAATATATTTGGCCAGAAATTTGGCTGTATGAAAGATGCTTGGCTGTGAAATCGAAATTTTGGCCGAATACAGGTTTTCAATACAATATATTTGCATGAAAATGACTGTCAGATTGTCTGAAAATCTCTGAAAAATTGACGTGATACACAGGCCGAAGCCTTCTGACTGTGAAAAGTGCTGCATAATATAAGTGGATGTTAACCCAGATGTAAATATCTCAGTATTGGATTGTTTTCTTGCCAGTCGGCGTGCAGCGTCACGGAAAATCCCAGATGTGCGACTGAGAGAATACGCCTGTGGTACATGTAAGCTAGCTAAACTCATTGTGCTTGTACTCTGCATGCATAGTAAGGCAGCTATGTGTAATGTGTATGTGAACAGCGTTACATTAGAAGTACTCTTTGTTTTCATGTAATTATTAGGATAATTCCTCTCTTTTTGAAAAGATGGTTATTGAGCATTCAGTTTTCATAAGGATTCTATGTATAATTGCTATTTTTGTGTCGTTTTATTTGTTTAGTGATTATATTTTTTTCAATCGGGGGGGGGAATCCCCCTAAAAACCCTCATGCCCTAGCTCCCCCCTCCTCAGGATCGCTGTGTTGTCTGAGCTTTCCAAACGGTAGTAGCGGTTATTTGAAGTGAGCTGCCTAGCCTGCATGTGAATAAAGAAATGCAGAAATTCCCATGATGTCACATCACATTGTCGAATAAAGACTATTTTTTATGATTTGATTATTTAAAAACAGTTAAAAAAGCAAAAAACAATATATCCTCATGTTATATTGCATAAAAAAATTTGGCCGTGAGAAAAAATAATGTGGCCGAATTTGGCCGTATTTTGACTTGACTTTGGCCATAGATCCAAGCTGCGATCTGGCAACCCTGTTGTAAAGCACTATGAAGCAGTATATAAGTCTAATTGCTATTGCTATTTGTTTGTTTTAATTTATAAGTCATCAAATTCCACTGGACTCCACCGAGGTAAGTTCTCCCCTAATTACAGGCATACACTAAACACATTCTACATGACATATGGTCATATGGTTCTTATGTGAAACCCAACTGCTAATTTGCTTCAGAAATGCAAACTGAGATATACCTCGATTTAGTCATTAAAGCCTTTTTTAAAATAATAATAATAATAAAGGTTTATTTCTAGCCAGGGGAGAGATACAGCTTTGAATTTAGTTACAATTGACCAAATTAGATGTATTGTTTTCTTTGATTCATTGCAAGTGGCTAAGTTTAGAAGCCTATTGCTAGAATTCATGATTACTAAAAACAAACTTAGAATTTGCTGCTAAATTGCTTGGGTGCTATATAACTGGAATTCTTCAGGAGTGGTGCTAAAAGTAGCAAACTAAGATTAACCAACATTCTTTGACAAGGAGAAATGACAGGTGACTAAATGGTATGGAATAGCAACAAAAGAACAAAAACAAGGCCCATCTGATCAGGAAATAAAGAAAATCAAAATAGAAATTATCTTTCATAAAGGCAATATCTTTCAAAAATTAAGTAAAGATATTTTAACAAAAAAGTTCTGTTTCTTTACAGAAAAATTTTAAAGAGTGGGACAAATTATTATCAGGTGCTATGCTATCAAGGCTCTCCTCCAGAGCCTAAATTTTTCCAAATAGCACCTGTTAGATAAGCTGCATTAATCAGCAAGTAAGGTAACCAAAGGAGCATGCACAAACATGGTGCTTTTTTTCCATAGAACTATGAAGCTGTGAAAGAATTGTGTATTAGCATGTACTAGAAAAAGCCTGATCAAGTTAGAGAACTCAGAGTTACACAGTTTCAGAAATCTTTTATCAATGTATCTCCAGTGCTAAGCCAAAATAGCACTTGGAATTTGAGTAATTTGGTACAGCTGTACACATTTTCAAAGTGTTAGATCGCGGGAAAAAAAGAGACTTGAGACCAGCGTGACTTTCAGCTCTTTACTAGGTTCCTGGAATCAGTCTGACTGCGGAGCCGCGGCAGCCTCTTTTATAGCGGCTGCTTGCGGCTCACGGCCAATGACGGCTCCTTGAATCTCCCGCCACTCAGGCGGACCAGGGCAGCAATTGTTGACCAATCACCGTTGCTTGAAGAACCAATCATATTGTAGTATTTGTGGACCAATCAGAAAAGGGTATTCCAAGTATGTTAATATAGAACACCTCTCCCCACTTGGTTTAGCCCAACCTACGTTACGTAGTCACGTAAATAGGCGGGGCTTTTATGGTGTCTACTTGACCTGCACAGTTCAGTTGCGTTGTTGTCTTCGGCTGGTTCGGACGGGATCACTGGTTCTCCCGTCCTTCTCCGTGGAACCTCCTGGAAGGTGTAGTCAGCTTTGCCGCTCCCGCCCGGTCTATCTGGGCTGGTAGAGTCGGCTTGGCTGCTCCCTTCCGGAGTGGCTTCTTGTTGTTTTTCCACTGCTTGTTCCTCTCTACCGAAGTCATCTCCAGGCAAGTAATTGTGGTTTCTTTCTCGGGCTACTGGTGAAGTTGGTTGGTGGGTTGTTGTTAGGGTTTGTTGCGGTGTTTCTTGTGTTAGTGGAGGGTCTCCCCTTCCCCTCTTATTCGTGTTTGAGGGGTCTCCCCCTTCTCTGGTCTGGTTATTATTGTTATTTTTTAATGTTTGCTGTGGTTCTGGCATGTGTGTGTGTTCTTCTTCTTCGCACCTGGGTTTGTTAGTGTTTCTTTCTAGTGTTTGTGATCGCAGTTGATCTTTGTGTCTCCTCCAGCTTCTTCCATCCTCTGTTTCTAGTCTGTACGACCGGAGTCCTGTTACCCTGGTTATTGTTGCTGGTATCCACAGTGGGTGCCCCGTGAGTTTTTTTGCGTAGACCCAGTCCCCTGTTCCAAATGTGTGGTACTTACTAGAGGAGTCTGCTGGTTTTTCAGGGCTGTATGTGGGGTGTAATCTATCTAGGTGCGATCTTAATTTTCTGCCCATCAATAGTTCTGCTGGGCTTTTATTCATTTGGTGTTAGGTGTGATGTGTTGTATAGTTAGCATTTTGTAGATTTTTTCTTGTATGTCCCCCGTGTCTAGTTTCTCTATAGTCTCTTTCGTATGCCGAACCATGCATTCCACCTGCCCGTTTGTAGCCGGCCAACCCGGCGCTTTCAAGGCATGTCTTATGCCGTGTTCGGCGAGGAACTTTTCAAATGTTAATGCCGTGAACTGTGGCCCGTTGTCTGAAACCAATAGGTCTGGCAACCCATGTGTTGCGAACAGCTTCCTCAGCTGTCTGATGATGCCTTCTGTTGTTATGGAGTTCATGATGCTTACCTCCAACCAATTTGAGTAAGCGTCTACTATTATTAAAAATGTGTGTCCTTTTTTTGGCCCTGCAAAATCTATGTGTATTCTCGACCAGGGTCCCCTCAGTGTTTCCCAGTCAAGCACAGGTGCGGCAGGGGTGTAGGTCTGGATTTTTGGCATTGCGTGCAGGTTTCCACCCATCTCCCAATATCCTTATCCATTCCTGGCCACCATACACAACTCCTGGCCAGGGATTTAATTCATACGATATCCAGGTGTTCTTCATGCAAGATATCCAGCACTTGTTCTTGGAGTAGTTCCAGTATGACTACCCGATCCCCCCATAGTATACAACCTTTTAACATTGAGAGTTCCATCTGTCTGTTCCGGAACGGTTTCAAAGTCTCGTCTGTCTCCTTTTCTGGCCACCCTTTTCCTACCCAGTTTAAAATCTGCACCATCTTTTTGTCTCTTGCAGTTTCTTTTGCTATGTCCACTGTGGTTATGTGTAGGTTTGGTAATGTTTCAATTTGTAGCATGGATGTGGTTGGTGCCGGGTCACTTCCCAGTTCAGGCAGGGGAGAACAGCTCAGGACATCAGCATGTGATATGTCCTTCCCTGGCCGGTGGATTAATTTGTAATTGTATGTGGCAAGGAACTCGGACCACCTCATCATTCATGATGACAGTATGTTTGGGGTGGCCTTGTTTCCTGCGAGTGTTCCCAAGAGTGGCTTGTGGTCTGTAATTAGTAAAAAAGTCCTGCCATAGAGGTATTCATGGAATCGCTTGACTCCAGTTATCGCTGCTAGCGCCTCTCTGTCCAATTGGCTGTAGTTTCTTTCTACTTTGGACAGCATTTTGAAATAGAACGCGATCGGTGCTTCTCTCCCATCTGGTAGCGTGTGGCTGAGTATGGCTCCGACGCCGAACGGTGATGCGTCGCAAGTGACTGTCAGTAGCAGTGTTTCGCTGTATTGGATTAACACAGATTCGGATGTCAGCAAGTCTTTTATTTCCTGGAATGTGGCCTCTTCTCGTCATCCCCAGGTCCAGGTAGCTGTCTTATCCAGCAATCTGTGTAATGGTTCCACCGTCGTTGCCTTCTGTGACAGAAAGACATTATAGAAGTTAATGAGTCCCAAAAATGCTTGTAGGTCTGTTTTATTTCTGGGTCTGGGAGCTTCTTTTATTGCTTTGATTTTCTGGTCCGTGGGGTGGATGCTATCTTTATCTATTAGGTCCCCCAGGAATTCAACTTTAGAGGTGCCTAGCTGGCATTTTTCTTTTTTTACTTTGAGTCCCGCCTCTTGAAATCTTTGTAAGACTTCTCTGAGGAGGCTTTCCAGTTGGTTCTTGTCACTAGCTGATACCAGCATGTCATTGAAGTATGGGACCACCCCTTTTATTCCTTGTAACAGGTGCTCCATCAAGCTTTGGAACACCCCTGGGGCCACGCTGACTCCAAATTGTAGTCTTTTGCATCTGAATTCCCCCCTGTGAGTCACAATTGTTTGTGCCTCCACTGTTTTGGGGTCGATTGTCAATTGCTGGTATGCTTGTGCAAGGTCGAACTTTGCAAAGACCAACGAAACCCTCAACGAATGTAACAGATGTTGCACCACCAGAATGGGGTATGAGCTTTGTTGTCGCGTGTGGTTGAGGGTAGCCTTATAGTCTTCACAGATTCTCATGAACCCATCTGGCTTAATCGGGGTCACAATTGGGGTTTCCCACCTTGCGTGGTCCATTAGTTCCAATACCCCCTGTGTGATGAGTTTATCCAATTGCTCATCGATCTTCGGTTTTAATGCGAAAGGGACTCACCTTGCCTTTAACCTGATTGGGGCTATGTTCGGATTCAAATTAAATGAGATAGGGGACCCTCGGTACTTGCCTAGTTTTCCATCAAACACGTCCTGGAAATCCCTCATCAGGCTCTCCTCCCAGTCTGTTTTGGTGACACTGTTGATTCTGGTCACTCCGATTCCCAGGGTGCAAACCATTCGAGTCCCAGTAGGTTTGGGCGATCCTGGTCTACAATTATTAATGGAAGAATTGCCATGTGCTTTCTGAAATTAACTTGGAAGTGTCCGAGTCTGACTACAAGGATCCTGTTCCCTTGGTAGTCCTTCAGGGTCAGTTTTTGGCTCTCTAGTTCCATTCTTCATATGCTTGGTATCAGTCTCTTAAGTGTGTTCCATGATACCATAGACAGGTATGAGCCGGAGTCCACCTCCATCTCGCATTGTTGGCCTTCGATGTTGACTTTCATATGCACCTTCTGGGCATCGGTTGCACTCGAATGCCCAATGGTTATAGTTTGGTGTGTCTCTTCCTTTCTGTAAGTTTTGTTGAGCTGTTTGCTTCTGTTTTCTCGGCTCCAACGGACCCCTCCCTGTCTTTCTTTCGTTCTGGGGGGAGTGTTGTCTCTTTGTCTGGGGCTGGGGCTCTTTCAGTTCCGGCAGACCCTTGCTATATGTCCCCGTCTCTCGCAGTGCCAGCAAACCGTGTCTAGGAAACAGCACTCGGAACGGGGTTGTCTCCTCTGCACCCAGAGCACTGGAACTCCAACTTACGTTCTCTCTTCTCCCGTCTTTTATTCCGATTGGAGTCTGTGTATTTCTTCTTCCTCGTCATCAGTCTCAGACAAAGACTCGATGTCCTCGTGGTGCGTGGTGGTCTTGTGGGAGCCCTCTGATTTCTTGTCCTGGGGTTGGCTTGTCTCTGCCGGTGTTTTCTGGTTTGCTGTATTCATTAGCCGCATTGTGGCTGCTGATTTTTTAGTGGCTTTGGCTGCAGTGGCCTCAGCGATGGCCTCAGTGACTGTGATGTTTGGTTGGGTTAGCAGTCGGCTCTGCAAGGTGAGGTCTCTCAGTCCTAGGACCACGCAGTCCCTCATGGCTTCATCCATGTTGAGGAACTCGCATGCCCCTCCAATGTCCCTTAGCACCGCGACAAAATCTCCGATGCTTTCACCTTCTCTCTGGTTCCATTTATAGAATTCATGTCTCCGAATAAGGCTGGAAATTGTCGGTGCATAATGGGCCCTCAGTATTCTTTCCAAATCTGGCCAGGCCATCTGTTTTACATCCTCAGGTTTGGCCAATGCCTTGGCCATCTTGAATACTGTGGGCCCACAGTGTGTCAGGAACACGGCTCTCTTCCTGTTGTCTGAGATCCTCTGTAACTCATTGCTCTCGAGGAACATGAGTAATCTGTTGATGTATAATTCCCAGGCCTCCATCGCTGGGTTGAACAGTGCGGGTGGTGAGTTGGTGCCAGCCATTTCGTCTTCATTCAGTTCTCGTTTCCACGTGCTCCACTGGTCTCCTTGTCTCAGAATCCCACCCTTGTCACCAGTGTTAGATTGCGGGAAAAAAAGAGACTTGAGACCAGCGTGACTTTCAGCTCTTTATTAGGTTCCTGGAATCAATCTGACTGAGGAGCCGCGGCAGCCTCTTTTATAGCGGCTGCTTGCAGCTCGCAGCCAATGACGGCTCCTTGAATCTCCCGCCGCTCAGGCAGACCAATCACAGGACGGCAATTGTTGACCAATCACCATCACTTGAAGAACCAATCATATTGTAGTATTTGTGGACCAATCAGAAAAGGGTATTTCAAGTATGCTGACATAGAACACAAAGGAACTGTAAGATTGGGAATGGAGCTTTGGCTGACCCTGAAGTGTCTTCATGGTGCAGAGCTTTGCAATGCTAGAAGCAACCATCTCTTATACCAGAAGTCTCCAACAGAGGTGGTATTCAGCAGGTTCTGGCCAGTTCTGGAGAAACAGTAGCAGAAATTTTGAGTAGTTTGGAGAACCAGCAAATACCACCTCTGACTTGAGATTTTACAGTATCCTTCCCCTGCCACGCCCACCAAGCCACGCCCACAGAACCAGTAGTAAAAAAAATTGAATCCCACCACTGGTCTCCAACCCTGGCAACTGTAAAGCTTGTGGATTTCAACTCCCAGAATTCCCCAGCCAGCCATGTCCACAAGTCTTACAGTTGATAAGGTTGGAAAGCCCTGTCTTATATTATAGTCCCATTTGTGTTTAATTCCATAGTTCGTGAAGAGAGTCCATTACAGCACCAACAGCAGCAGAAACTTTGAAAATCCCAGATGGCTTGAAAATTATTTACGGACTCTGCTGAACTTGATGCCCCTAAAACCTTGGGTATGCCCAGAGGCATCCATTAAATCAGAAGATTTCATCAATGATAAAATGTGCATTGTGACATCTTGCAAACTCCACCTCTTTTTGTGTACAGTAGCTGCCAATACATATACAAAAGGAATAGAGCTGTAATGCATATTTCAACATTTTGCCCTCTTGCTTTTCTAGGCTAAATCTTGCCTGTATAATTATACTATGTTTTATTCTTTTTGTACCATTGGGGGGGGGGGAACATTTACATTCTGAATTCAGCAATTAAAATGTGGTAAAATTAATTGTCCCATAGATCTTTGCTTTTAAACTTCATTTTGTTAGACAAGAATTTAAGGGAAAAATACATTACAAGCCACATAAAGATTTTTTAAAACAAAATAACTAAAATGTTCTAGGAAATTAATCACAATCCTCTGAACAGTGTAGCTGAAACTGAAATAAAAGCTAGTAAAATAGAGTGGGGTATAATAAAACAACTTAGAAATTTCTTTTGTCTTACATTTTTCTTGCTAGTACTTCACCAAAAGAAAAACTTCCTTCTGCTGTCATTATACTTACTGGCTTTTAAAATTAAGAGCAGCCATGAAAATTATCTGCTTATATTGGGGGCAAGGAACAGGGGCAGTTCTCTATCCGGCTGCTGAAATTTGATGCCAAGTGGCTGGTTTTATTTTTGTTTTTAAATAGACTGGAAATAGCAAAAATAGATTTCAGGAGGCAAATAGCTTCTTTCTCATCATTAATCAATCCTCTCAAAGCCTTAAAACTGTGCCACCAACATTCAGTAGCATAGTTTTAAAACATTTCTGGAAATCTTTAAAGGATGGAAATAGGAGCAGTTTGCTTCCAAGACTCTTTTCATCCCAGTTTCCAATCTTAAACAGCCCCAATAATCAGTCTGGAACCCACATTACATATGGGAAATATTTCACAAGAAGAGTTTTCCACTCCTCTACTTGTTACAGAATACCTTATGCCACCAGACTTGAAATTCTAGACCTAGAAAAGCTAGAACTACGACGCCTTCGGTCTGATCTAAGTATAGTATATAAAATCATACATTGCAATGTCCTACCTGTCAATGAATACTTCAACTTCAACCATAACAATACAAGAGCAAACAATAGATACAAACTCAAGGTTAACCACACCGAACTTGATTGCAGGAAATACGACTTCAGCAATAGATTGGTCAATGTCTGGAATACTTTACCTGACTCTGTGGTTTCTTCCCCAAACCCCAAAAGCTTTAACCCTAGGCTGTCTACTATTGACCTCACCCCTTTTCTAAGAGGTCTGTAGGGGGCGTGCATAAGCGCACCAGTGTGCCTACCCTTCCTGTCCTATTGTTTCTTTTACTTTTCTTATATGTATCCATTTCATGTATTCATAACTATGTTTATACTCATACCTATTATCTTGTAAGCGATTGACAAATCAAATAAATCAAATCAAAATAAATAAGTAAGTAAAAAGATCAGAAAAACTACCCTCCCAGTTTTCCCCCCAAACTCTCCTGAAACATTCCTGTGGGTTAAGAGGAAAGGTAACAGCAAGGGAAGGGAAAATAGACTATTCCAGTTTGGTGGAGATTAGGCAAAGGGAAAATGTAGATAGGGAAAGAAAGAGAATGCATAGTGATTCCCTGGTTATGCATTATATAAAGGGTTAAATTTAGCCAGGCAAGCGGTGGAAAAGAATCCTGCTGTCTTCTTCCAAGTTGGCTAATAGTTATTCCTATTTTTAAGGCATCAGTCCTATATGTCTGGAGTGTGTTGCCCCTTCCATCCCTTTGCTTCTTTTCATGTAAGATTACACACCCTACCCCCGTCTTCAAAGGTAAGAGCCTTGGTGGCGCAGTGGTTAGATTGCACTATTGAAGACTACTTCTGTTGACTGCCGGCTGCCAACAGTTCTATTCTCATTGGCTCAAGGTTGACTCAGCCTTCCATCCTTCTGAGGTCAGTAAAATGAGGACCCAGATTGTTGGTGGCAATAGGCTGACTCTGTAAACCGCTTAGAGAGAGCTGTAAAGCACTGTGAAGCAGTTTATAAGTCTAAGTGTTATTGCTATAGCTACTGTAATTATTTGGGAAGAAAATGGTATCTTCCAATTTGCTTAAGAAAGTAAAAAAATAAAGGTAAAGGAGTCCCTGCAGATTTGACTCCACTAATCGTTGCCCACTATAGGAGGTGGTGCTTATCTCTGTTTGAAGGCCATTGAGCCAGCGCTGTCCAAATAATTTTTTGAAGTCATGTGGCCAGCATGACATCACAGAGGACTGCTACCTCTGAAATGGTACCAATTTATCTACTCACATTTGCATACTTTTGACTGTGAAAAAATGAGCAATGATTTATATTCATAGGCATTTCTTTTTTTAAAAAAACAAACTTTATTAACTACAAAACCAAAATGTCGAACAAATAGAACACACAAAAGAAGCAAGAAAAGAAACAGAAAAAAAAAGAAAAAGAAAAATGATTAAAAAAAACCCCTAACAATTCTATTACTATTAAGGCCCTGTCCCACTGCACTTACGGATGCAAAGAAGATGTAAAACATTAAAAAAAGCTTGACATCCGTTGGAAAACGCGATGCATCCATTGTGTACTCACTGCATACATGTTTCATACACTCTATCCCTCAAGCATCCATCTCAAGCATGCGATTTCATCCATGCAAGAAGTTTTGAGCTGCACAAAACTTTGTGAACGGATGAACTTTCCGCCGCGTACGATGTACACCCGCGACATATACGGGCAAAAAATGTTCTATTTCCGTTATCATCTGTTAAACGTCCGCTGTATTCTCTCTGCATCCTCTGGCCATCCCCTCAACTCACATCCGCTGCAGCTGAAAACGGAAAGAGGGAGGAAACAAAAGGTGCATGGAACGTCTACACAGCGTTAGTAGCATGGAAATAGAAAGGATGTAAGCGTATGCATCTCGTATATAAAGGATTAAAACGGACAAAACATTTTTTATCTGGGATGTATCTCGGATATTTAGTATGTCTGCAGTATGTCTAGAGTATGTAGAAGGACACCTAGCGGACAACCGATATTTCCTATAAAAAGTGGGAGAAAATCATCTGGATCTCAGTATGAGTGCAGCAGCCGGGGTGTACAGACCTCTTCACCCTTGGTCTTGGTCTTCCACATCATCAATTGTTCTCCACCATGGATCATGACACAGTCCGTATGATAGCTGCGCTCATTCATCACCAGAACCAAAACCTATTAAGACTGTTTTACCTTTTATACACAAGGAGAAGAAGGAGACATCCAAGAGCTGTGTGGGTCCGAGGATGGATTGTGAGAAGAATGGATTGTGAGAAGAAGACTGTATGACCAGTTAATGGTGGAGCTGAGGAACGAAGACACTCGTGCATTCCAGAACTTCATGAGGATGCCACCAGCCATGTTTGATGAACTTGTACAGCATCTGAGACCCAGGTTTACCAAGCCTAGCACCAACTTCCGTCCCAACCTGGACCAAGGACTGAAGGTGGCACTGACTCTGTGGCACCTGGCCTCTGGAACCACATACAGAAACATGCAGTACGCGTGGAGGGTGCCACACAACAGCATCAGCAAAGTGGTCAGAGAAGTGGTGCAGGCCATCATCGAAGAATACATGGAGAAGCTCCTCAAGTGCCCCACCACTGAACAAGGCTGGAGGAAACTTACAGAAGAGTGGTATCAGAGGTGGAACTTTCCCCACACCGTTGGAGCCATAGATGGGAAGCACGTGGCCTGCAAAGCTCCACCCAACTCAGGGTCCACTTATTTCAACTCCAAGGGCTTCTTCAGCATCATCCTCTTCGCCATGGTCGATGCTGACTACAAGTTCATGTACATCGATGCTTCAGGCAACGGCTCATCTTCAGATGCCCAGGTATACAACGCCAGTGTCCTCAAGGAGGGGCTGGAATGCAACCTCATTGTGGGCTTCCCAGATCCAGACCTGCTGCCCAACGACACGCAAGATGTGCCCTACTTCATCGTGGGGGATGACGCCTTCTCCCTCACAACCTACCTCATGAAGCCCTACACCTCCAGACGCCTCACCCGTAAAGAGAGGATCTTCAACTACAGACTGTCCAGGGCAAGACGGGTGGTAGAGAATGCCTTTGGCATCCTGGCCAACAGTTTCCAGATACTTCTCACCACCATGCAGCATGAGCCACAGACTGTGAGGAGCATTGTGGAAGCTTGCTGCATCCTGCTGCATCCTGCTGCATCATGAGCACCCGCTACCCAGTGTTGCAGAACAGACTTGTGGACCGTCAACAAGGCAATGGGGACATGGAACCTGATGAATGGAGGCAAGGACGAAACCTGATAGACACTGTGGATGTACAAGGCCCCAACAGAGCTTCACGTGAAGGGAAGAAGCAGCGCAACCTACTGAGACACTGGTGCAACTCCCTAGCTGGAGCAGTGGAGTGGCAAGACAAGATGATAGATGATTAATGGACGCTGCCTTGAGACTGTTGCATAAACACTGATGAGACTGTGTCATGTATGTTGAGTGGTCCTACAATGAATAGGGCATTAATAAAGAGCTTTGTTTATTTTAAAATGTGTTGATCAATGAATAAATTGTTATTGATAATAAAGGTCCATATGTGTGGCAGCTGGGATGGTGGACCATATGGTCCCGCTATGCTTGCACTGGAGGTTTATCTATCCCACAACTATCCTTATCTATCCCACAAGCATGCAAAGGCTTAACCATTTTAAAAGTTTTCACCAACACTTTATTAAGGTAAAAAAATGAACCAAGTGTCTTAAGCAAAGATAACCTTTATTAACTGTCTTAGGTAAACTTTATGACTTTATTAAATAAGCAAAATGAACCAAGTAAAGTGTCTTAAGCAAAGATAAACTTAACAAGTAAACAACTCAGTCTCTGACACTATTCTCAGTCACTCTGAGTCATGTCCATGGTCTCAGCTGTGAAGCGGGCAGGGACTGTGGAGGTGGCTGTGGCTTGAGTGCTGGTCTGAAGCGCCATTGGGGTGCTTGGCCCCGAGGGTACAACAGGGGATGGTGTGTTCAGGAAGCTGTCCGAGAGCTGCCTCAGTCCCATGAGGTTGAGAGGCCCCTCATCAAGGACCTGAGATGTGAGGCCCAAGACTGATGACAGATTGTCCGTTGACGGGCTTGGCTGTGGGGTGGAGGAAGGAGGAGTGTAGTGGAGCTGTCTGGTCTGCAGCTGGGTGAGGACTGGTGTCTGTGGCGTGCGATGAACCTGGGCCTGGACTGGGAAGTTGTGCTTCTGCTGTGGGAAGTCCTGGTAGTCGTAGCCTTGGTAGGTGAGGGGCTGTTGAAAGCCGTGGAAGGGCTGTGACATCGCCTGGGGTGGAGGAGCAGACCTGGACTGGGTAGGAGCAGCTTCAGCTGGGCCTTGAGGGTTGTGCAGAAGTGCTGTGATCTTCTCCTTCATCATCTGGTACTGGGCCTCGGACAGGTCCCTCAGGGTCTGGCTCATGCAGGTGATGAAGGTGTGGCGGCCCGAGGATCCTCTGTCCAAGTGGACCAGCTGAGAGAGAAGTTCTGTGCTGGTCTTCATTGTGTCCCTGATCTCCAACAGAACACTGTGTCTGTTGAAGAGTCTGCCTCTCTGCCTGCATCCTCTGGACCCGGGGGTGGGGTTGGGGGTGGGTTGGCCTCTGGTGGCTGCTGCTTCTTCCTCCATTTGTGACAGGGGATCCTCCAAGTCCGCCGACATGGGGAGTGCAGCTGTCGGGGTGGTCTCTGCCGTGGGGCCCTCTGAAGACACCTGCCTGGAGAGGGTAACTGGCTCCTGGCTGGAAGAGAACTGGCTGGCTGTGGGCTGTCTGAGGGAGAGGGGTGTCAGACGGGCTGCTCCTTGGTGGCGGATCTCACCCTCCAGGAAACTGAACTTGGCCATGACGTACATCTCCCGGTCAGTGAGCTTGACAGCGGCCTGCCCGGATTTTTTGAGGTGTAGCTGGCCATACCAGGTGTGCATGTGCTTCCACCATCCCAGGAGTACTTCTGCAGTGTAGCCCAGGCTCTCTGCCTTGTCTCTCCAAGCTGCCTGCTTCTTCTTGGTGTTACAATACAGTCTGTGGCCCTTTCTCCAGAGATGCTCGTTCTCCCTCAGCCATTCCAGCACCTCATCCTCATGCTCCTCGGAAACGGTGTACTGTTTCCTCTCTCCCTTCTCCTTCCCTTGTCTCTTCCTCCCTCTGGCAGGGGCTTGAGCAGCAGGGCCTTCAGGGGCTTGAGCAGCAGGGCCTTCAGGGGCTTGAGCAGCAGGGCCTTCAGGGGCTTGAGCAGCAGGGCCTTCAGGGGCTTGAGCAGCAGGGCCTTCAGCAGCAGGGCCTTGAGGGCCTTGGGGCTGGTCCACCACAGCAGCAGCAGCAGCAGCAGCAGGTTCAGAGTCAGTGCCAAGGGGTTGGATGCTGGTTCTGTCCTTCTTGCCAGGGCTGGAACGAGTAGGCACGGGCTTCCTCTTTTTCCCTGACTGACGAACCATAGTGTTCCTGCTAGATGTATGTGGCAGCATGTCTTTCCCCTGAATGCTGACTGCATGCGTGCTGCATCCTTTTATATCTGCGGAGCTGACACTGTTCATACTCCCTGCATGCTCAGTGAACGCTTTGCATCCGATATGCATCTATGCAGCATCCACTTTGTTTCCTATAGGCATCCGTGATGCATCCGCTTCATCCGCTATGCATCCACCCCTTCCGCTATGCGTCCGCTTCGCAATTCTCCCCCGGAACCCCTTTGGAGGTGTCATCTGCTTCCATCTGCTGTCATCCGCTAGGCTTCCTATGATCATCTGCTTAACATCCCTGCTACATACTACCCACGTCCGTTCTTTTCCGTTCTTTTCCGTTCTGTTTATGCAAATTTTCATCACTTTTAGGCGCGGATGACAATGGATGGAGTCACCCCTGAAATTTTGCTGGTCCACTGTGTCCTTTATGCATACGTTTTGCATCCGTTGGCCAGTGGAACCTAGCTTTTACTATCGACAGTCTATAGTTCCTTGTTTGTTGTCAATATTAGTTGTACATTACAGATATAGCGAATATATAATTATGATTTACATTTTATATTATTTACTAATGTATTTTCTATTTTTGTTCTATCCAATCATACCAGCATTCCCAGCTTCTATAATATTTTGATGTTTCTTTTTCCTTAAGTGCTAAGGTTAACTTATTCATTCCTGCACAGGTTGTTATTTTCTAAGTAACCATCTCCTCTGTTGGAATTTCTGCCTGTTTCCAACACTGTACAAAGCTTATTCTAGCTGCAGTAAGAATATGCAGTATGATATATTTAATATTTTTAGGAATTTATCTATTAAATATCCCCAATAGGAAGAATTCTGGTTTTAGTTCAATTTGCTCCGCCGTTATTTCCTCTAACCATTTTTTTATCCTATGCCAGTATCTTTGGGCTTCAGTGCAGGACCACCACATATGAAAAAATGTTCCTTGTTTCTTTTTACATTTCCATCAATTCGGATCCATATTAGGAGACATTTTCGCTATTCTCGAAGGTGAGAGATGCCATCTATAAAACATTTTATAGGTATTTTCTTTATATGCTGCTGATCTTGCAATTTTATTATTCCTTGTCCAAACCTTTTCACATTCTAATAATGTAATACCATGTCCTATGTTTCTGCTTTAAGCTATCATGTTGCCTTTCACTACTTCCTCTTCTAATTCCGTCTCTAATAAATAATTGTAAAACTTAGTTATATTTTTTTTTATCTGGACCTAATAAAATTTTATCTATTTGTTGTGCCTTAGTATAAATTCCAAAGTTTTTCTTGTCCTGGCGATATCTACCATGTTTCTCACATAATAAGGCTGGGCCTTATTTTTTTTGGATCCCCGAAAAAACAACTAGGCCATCTTTTCGGGGGTGACTCAATTTCCTCCCCCTTGCATCCTCGGGTGGGCGTGCGGCGACAGCTTGGATGTTTGGAAGACCTTCCGCCACCGTTGCTTACCCTTGCCCATTTCTGCCGCGGCGTTAAAGCAATGCCGTGGCGTTTGCCGCAGCCATGTGCAGCCAGTCAGGGCTCCTCCCTGAAACCAGAGCTCTGAGGAGACATTTGGCTTCAGGCATTCTTGTCACCGCCTTCCCTTTGTCTTTGAAGGTAAAGCCAATTATTTTAAAAATGACACCCTACTACAACAAAGCCTCCCCTGCCCGAGAGGGCAGCCCAACCCCACGTGGGGAGGCGAATCTCCCGGGGCCTCTTCGGTTTCTCCCCGACCTCCTTACATTGCGTGCCTCTGAAACGCCGGTCCCTTCAGCCCAGCGAGGTCTTCCACCTCAAAGAAAGGCCAGGTGGGCAGGGTCTTCCTTTCATGCGGAGGGCTGCAGGGGAAGGCACTCACTTGAGAGGATCTCTCCCTTTCTCTCTCTCTGTCTCTCTGTCTCTGTCTCTGTCTCTGTCTCTCTCTCTCTGTCTCTCCCCGCAAGGTCAATGTCTGTGCTGCGTCTGAGGAGGAGGCTGCAGCCATTTCCTCCTGCTTGCTGAGAGGTGAAGAAGCTGCGGCTTTGCAGAGCAAGCAAAGCGCTGCTCGCCCATGTGAGATTTGGGAACAAGGGGCAAGAGGAGGCACACACACACCCGCGGCTTGCTTTCCTGGCTCTGCCCAGCCCGCACGACTCTGGCGCGGCCCTGGTGGGATGAGCAGAGAGTCCGGTGGGGAGCTGCTTGCTGCCTTGGTGAGAGCTCTGCCACCGGGAAGGAGGGCCCGCCTGTCAGCTGCACTGGGCGCCCCAGTTGCGGGTGCGTACATGCCTCCTCCTGCCCCTCGTTCCCAAATCTCACCCGGGCGAGCAGCACTTCTCTTGCTCTGTAATGCCATGGCTTTCTCACCTCTCAGCAAGCAGGAGGAACCGGCTGCAGCCTCCTCCTCCTCAGTCGCAGCGCAGACGTTGACCTTGCGGGGAGAGAGAGAGAGGGAGAGATCCTCTCGGGCGAGTGCCTTCCCCCACAGCCCTCTGCATGAAAGGAGGACCCGCCGGCTGGGGTGGGTAGGGGAAACTGAACCGTGAAGACTCCCTTGGTGGACGCTCCCAAAGGAGTCAGCCGGAAGTGGCGCGGCTTGGCTGGCCGCGGAGGCACTCAGTGCAGGTGCCTCCAAAGGTGGGAAGGACGGGCTGTTGTTCAGTTGTTCTCCCCACGTCAGGCTAAGGGTGGTGGCTGTTTCCGCTGCGAGTGGCTCGGACCTGCTGCTGCTGCTCTGCAGCTGCCCACCTGCCCACCTGGCCTTTCTTTGAGGTGGAAGAGCTCGCTGGGCTCAAGGGACCGGCACATTAGAGGTGCACAGTGTAGGGAGGTTGGGGAGGAACCGAAGAGGCCCCGGGAGATTTGCCTCCCCATGTGGGGTTGGGCTGTCCTCTCGGGCAGGGGAGGCTTTGTTGTAGTAGGGTGTCATTTTTAAAATAATTGGCTTTACCTTTGAAGGCAAAAGGAAGGCGGCAATGGGAGTGCCTGAAGCCAAGTGTCTCCTCAGGGCTCTGGTTACAGGGAGGAGCCCTGACTGGCTGTACGTGGCTGCGCCAAATGCTGAGGCGTTGCTCTAACACCGCGGCAGCAAGGGACAAGGGAAAGCAATGGTGGCGGAAGGTCTCCCAATATGAAGTGCCCCACCAACGCAGGCAGCACCATATCTGGGCATGCAACAAAAGTGCTTCCTAACGGAAAGCCCCCACCACCATTCCCCCCCCCCCATTTCGCATGTTTAATATGGGCCTTAATTTGGGGGAGAAGTTTAATTTGATTTTATGCCAATAAAACTTAGTGGGGCTTCCTATTTGTGAAGGCCGTATTGTTGGAGAAACACGATATTTTGAATTTGCAAGTAAGCCCACCGGTCTATTTGTAGCCCCTGATCTTGGAGATCTTGCCATGATTTTAAAGTTCCTTGCACATCAAGAAGGTCTTTGTATTTTATCATTTTATTAAGATCTAGATTATTTGGGTGTATCATCACCTCCATCGTTGAGATCCAAATTGGGATTTTTAAATAATGTTTTTTTTTTAATTTTGTTCCAATTAGCCAATAAGGAATCTCTAATTATACGTCTATGGAAATACTTCTGCTTGATTTTCCCAATGTCCCATAAAAATGTATGCCATCCCCTCTGTAAATCATGGTCTTCTAAAAATAAGATCCTTTTATTCGACAGATTTACCCACTCTTTCAGCCAGAGTAACGAGGCTGAACTATAGTATAATTCCCAATTTGGGAGTGCCATACCTCCCCTGCTCTTCATATCTTGCATTGCCTTGAGGTTTATCCTCAGTTTTTTCCCTTGCCAGATAAATTTGGTGATTATCTTGTTGAGTTCCACGAAGTAGTTTTTATGTATTTTTATTGATATTGTTTGGAATAAGTAAATAAATTTGGGCAGAATATTCATTTTCATAGTGGCAATCCTCCCTAATAAGGAGATTTGCAATTTAACATATCTCTAAATCTTTCTTAACTTGTTCTAACAATTTATTATAATTATTTTTCATAAGAGTTTTTCATTGAGCCATTAACCAAATTCCTAGGTATTTAACTTTTTTTTACGATTTGTAATCCCATTATGCTCTCCAATTTTGGTTTTTGTTTTTCTGTTAAATTTTTAATTTTTAATTTTGTTTTTTCCCTATTATTTTTAAGTCCTGCAACTTCCCCAAATTGATCTAACTCTTTCAGTAATTCTTGACCTGTTTCAATTGGTTCTTCTATGAAAAATACCAAGTCATCTGCAAATGACTGGAGTTTAAGCCCATGTCACACTGCCCAACGGATGCAAAAAGGACACAAGCAAAATGTTCCATCCATTGTTATCCGCTCTCAAAAGGGGCAAAAATTTGCATAACCGGAGCGGACAACACGGATGCGTGGAGGACGCAGGGCAGATGCAAAGCAGATGCGGAACGGAAGCCCAGCGGATGGAACCGGATGGGAGCAGATGGCACGTCCGCTAGGCTTCCGGGGGGCCGCAGCAAAGTGGACACGGAACAGAAAGAGCGGATGCAGAGCAGAAGCCTAGCGGATGAAGCAGATGCACAGCGGATGCACAGCAGATGCACAGCGGATGCACAGCGGAAGCCTAATGGATGCCTGGCATTAATTGCGCATGCGGAGAGGATGCATTGCGTCAGCCCCGCAGATATAACGGAAGCAGCTCGGAAGCAGGTCGCCATTCAGAGGAAAGACCTGCTGCCGGACGGATTGGCTGCCTTGCCTGCCCTGCCTGCATGTCTGCCTGCAAGCCTTGCTGCCAGCCTTGCTGCCAGCCTCCCTGCCAGCCAGCAACCCCACAACCATGCGGAAGCACAGCAAGCCTCAGCCATCTGCTGCCAGCCCTTGCAAGAGGGACAGGGCTACCATCCCGCCCCCTGGCCCTCACTCTGGTTCTGCTGGGGCTTCTGCAGCACGGGCTCGCTCTTCTGGGGCTGGCGCTTCTGCTCCTTCTGCTTCTGGAGGAGCTGATGACAAGCACTCCAGCACCAGCCACCTCCACAGCACCTGAACCCTTCACCCCTGAGACTGAGCGACCAAGAGGAGTGCCAGAGACTCATTTTTGTTTTATAGCTTGTTGTTAATAAAGTCTATCTTTGATTCACACACTTGCTTCATTTCTTTTTTTTAATAAAGTCTTGGTGGAAACTTTTAGAAATGGTTTAAGTCTTTGCATGCTTGTGGGATGGGTTAAGATAGCAGTGGGGTGGGCAGGGATATCTGAGGAATGAGCAGGGATACCTTTGGGATGGGTAATAGCTGTGGGATAGATAAATCTCCAGCGCAAGCATAGTGGGACTGTATGATCCACCCTCCCAGGTGCAACACCTATGGCCCTTTATTATCAATAATAATGTAATAATCATCCACACATGTCAACATAAACACAACTCTTTATTAAACGCCCTGTTCATTGTAGGCCCACCCAACATACATGGCCCAATCTCATTGGTGTGATGAGACAGGCTCAAGGAAGCATCCATTAAGCATCTACCATCCGGTCCTGCCACTCCACTGCTCCAGCTGGGGAGTTGCACCAGTGTTTCAGGAGGTTGCGCTGCTTCTTCCATTCACGTGAGGCTCTGTTGGGGCCTTGCACATCCTTAGTGTCTATAAGGTTTCATCCTTGCCTCCATTCCCCAGGCTCCATGTCCCCATTGCCTTGCTGACGGTACACAAGCCTGTCCTGTAACACTGGGTAGCGGGTGCGCATGAGATTGTGCAGGATGCAGCAAGCTTCCATGATCCTCCTCACAGTCTCTGGGCTATGCTGCATGGTGGTGAGAAGTACCTGGAACCTGTTGGCCAGGATGCCAAAGGCATTCTCCACCACCCGCCTTGCCCTGGACAGTCTGTAGTTGAAGATCCTCTCTTTGCGGGTGAGGCGTCTGGAGGTGTAGGGCTTCATGAGGTAGGTTCTGAGGGAGAAGGCGTCATCCCCCACGATGAAGTAGGGCACATCTTGCATGTCATTGGGCAGCGGGTCTGGATCTGGGAAGCCCACGATGAGGTTGCATTCCAGCCCCTCCTTGAGGACACTGGCGTTGTATACCTGGGCATCTGAAGATGAGCCGTTGCCTGAAGCATCGATGTACATGAACTTGTATTCAGCATCGACCATGGCGAAGAGGATGATGCTGAAGAAGCCCTTGGAGTTGAAATAAGTGGACCCTGAGTTGGGTGGAGATTTGCAGGCCACGTGCTTGCTATCTATGGCTCCAACGGTGTGGGGGAAGTTCCACTTCTGATACCACTGCTCTGCAACTTTCTTCCATCCTTCTTCAGTGGAGGGGTACTGGAGGAGCTCCTCCTTGTATTCTTCGATGATGGCCTGCACCACTTCTCTGACCACAATGCTGATGGTGTTGTGTGGCACCCTCCAGCCGTACTGCATGCTCCTGTAGGTGGTCCCTGAGGCCAGGTGGCGCAGAGTGAGTGCCACCTTGAGCCTAGGTTCCAGGCTGGGGTGGAAGCTGGTGCTTTGCTTGGTCAACCTGGGTGTCAGCCGCTGCACAACTTCGTCAGACATGGCTGGAGGCATCCTCATGAAGTTCTGGAATGCCCGAGTGTCTTCGTTCCTGAGCTCTACCATCAGCTTGCTGTACAGTCCGTCCTCTGCTCTTCTGGTGAACCATCTTCGGACCCAGACTCTTTTTAGCTGCCTCTTTTTCTTCTCGCAGTAGAGTTCACAGAGCCTGCAGATGGCTTCGCACTGTTGCAGAACGATGGTGGCTGCCGAAAGGACTTTGTTGCAATCCACGGTGGACATGACTGGATGCTGTGGAAGAGGAAGAGTCAGATGAAGGCTGCAGAGGTCTGCACCACAGGGCTGCTGTTCTGAAAGTGAGATGCAGATTAGTTGCTCCCCCTTTTTATAGGAAATATAGGTTTTCCGCTAGGCATCCTCTAGGCATCCTCTAGGTATCCTTAATATCCGAGATAGATCCCCTCTGCAAAGGGTTTTTCCATTTTAAACGCTTTGTTTCCGTGCTGCATCCGTTCTGCATCCATTCTGCATCCGTTCCGCATCCGTTCCACTTCCTCCCTGTGTCCGAGCAGGTGCGAGTTGCGCGGATGCGGAATGGATGCCTAGCGGATATTGCTGATGCATAACGGATGCATAACAGATGCGTAGCGGATGCGTAGCGGATGCAGAATGGACGCATTGGATACATTTTCCGTGCAAAAGTTTTGGGCAGCCCAAAACTTTTTGAGCGGATGAAACGTCAATAAACAGATGCTGGACGGATAGAGAGGAAGCAAAATGGAGGCAGTGAGTACATCGCATTTTCCAATGGATGGCAAGCTTTTTTGTCCGTTTTACATCCTCTTTGCATCCGTTGGTTCAGTGTGACATGGGCTTTATATACTTTTTTAATTTTTAGTCCTTTTATTCCTGAGTTCTGTCTAATTCATGTAAGCAATGTTTCCAAAGATAATATGAAGAGCGGGGGGGATAGTGGACATCCTGCCTGACTCCTTTCTCCTTTTTTATTGAACGCGTGTACTCTCCATTCATTATAATATTTGCCTTTTGTGAATCATAAATTGTGGTCACAATGTTTCCAAACTTAATGCCTAGATTCATATTGTAAATTTGTTGAATTAGGAATTGCCAATTTAAATTGTCAAAGGCCTTCTGTGCATCCAAGAATACAAGAGCTATTTGTTTTTCCGGGTGGGCTTCGTAATATTCCAAAACATTTAATACTATCCTTAAATCATTCCTGATTTGTCTATTAGGAAAAAATCCATTTTGATCTTTATGTATATATTCATTCAATATTTTTTTCAATCTATTTGCTATAATTGTAGTAAATATTTTATAATCAGTATTTAACAGGGAAATTGGTCTGTAGTTTTGTATATGTCATAAATCTGAATCTTCTTTCGGAATCAACGATATCAATGTCTCCTTCCATGAATCCGGCATTCTTGCTGCTAGAAGGACCTCATTATATACCTCCACCATAAGAGGTCTTATTTGTTCCCCTATTTTTGTATAAAGTTCCCCTGGTATCCCGTCAGGTCCTGGGGTTTTATTGTTCTTTTCGTTTTCTATTGCTATTTTTAACTCAGGCCATGTAATATCTCTAATTAACATTTCTTTCATCTCCTCCTTAATTATTTTATCTTTAGTAATACCCAAATAGTTTCTTATCAAATCCTCATTTACCTCCTTATTTTTATAAAGATCTTCAAAAAATTTACATGCAACTTCTTTTTTCTGTTCTATCCCTTGTTGGGCATCCCCATTTTCATCTATTAATTGGTAGATCAATCTTTTTTTTTTTTTTTTAAGTTTATAGGCCAACCACCTTCCTGGTTTCTTGGCCTGTTCAAAAAATATCTGTCTAGCTGCATTTAACTTTGAGTCCATTCCTTCTTGTTCGATTAAATTTAATTTATGTTTAATTATTATCATCTGTTTTTTCAATTTGCTATCTTTTGGGGTGTTATGCAGCTGAATTTCTAATTCTTTGATTCTTTATTCTAATTTATTTCGTTGAGCATATTTTTCTTTGTTTCTTTTAGCAGTATATGATATTGTTATGCCTCTTATTATTGCCTTCATTGTATCCCAAATATTTTGTTTCATAGTTGCCTCGTTATTATTTTCTTTCAAAAAATAATCTAATTTCTCGTCAAGTTTATTCATAAATTCTTTCTCTTTAATTAACTGTGTATTTAAGGTCCATCTTTTCCTTGGTTTCTTCGTGCCTTTCCATACTATCTGAATTGGGTTGTGATCTGCCCATTTGTTTGGTAAGATTTCAATCTCTTTTAATTCATTTACTAATTCACCATTCATCCACACCATATCAATTCGTGTTCATGATTGGTGAGGGTTGGTGTAAAATGTAAATTGCATTTTTCTCAGGGTTTAATTTCCTCCACATGTCTATCAAATTTAGTTCAATCATCATTTCTTCACATGTTTTTGGTAGTTCTCTTTTTTGCTTCTTTTTTCCCTCACTACTATGATCTTTCTGGTGGTCCACATTAGCACTGAAATCTCCCAAGATACAAGTTTTCCTTTTATCCAATTCCACTAATTTCTCATGTAGTTGTTTAAAAATTTCCTTTTGGTTATCATTAGGGGCATAGATTACCACTAGTAGAATTGGGATTGATTTAATCCAAATTTGTAACATCAGAATTCTTCCATTGGGGTCTATCCAAATTGGCTCTGTTTTCATATCGTCTTTCACATATACTGCTATCCCTTTCTTTTTCTTAAAATCTGTTGGCGACGTATACAAATTCCCTAGCTTGGGGCATTCTAAATATTTTTCTTCTTCCTTCCTTATATGAGTTTCCTGTAAACATATTATATCTACATTTTGTTTAATTAATTTGGTTAATATTCTTTTCCTTTTTATCGTAGAATTTAGGCCATTTATGTTAATTGATAGTATTTTTTTTTTCTTCCTCCATCACCTAATTGACTTTTGCTCTTTGTCTTGTAGTTACTCCTGTCTCTCTTTGTGGTTGATTGTGCATCTTCGGTTCTTCTCTCTCTTGATGTTGTTTATTTTTTGAATTCCTACAATTCCCATTTCTATTTTTTTGATAATCTTAGTCGTCTTGTGAATTCATTTCTAAGTCATCTCTACTACTCAATTCTTCATGGCCTATTAATTGTTCGTAGAATTCTTGGGCTTTTTCCACAGAGTCTACTTTAATTTTTCTTTCTTCCCAAGTGATTAGCATTCCCTCTGGAATTAGCCATCTAAATGTGATACCTTTTTGGTTTAATTGGTTCACCAGGAATTTATAATCTCGCCTCTGCTCTCTCACTCTTCTTGGGATTTGTTTAATCACCAAGATTTCTTTCCCTTTGTATGTAATTGTTTCTTCCCTAGAAATTTTGTATATAATATCTCAAACTTTCCTTCTGGCAAATCTCACATGGACCTCTTTTGGATGTTTATGTCGTCTTGCATAATTCGTACTCATTCTGTATACTTCATCTAACTCTTTCAAAATATCATCCTTATCTTTTTCCAATAGGTCTGCTAATATTTCTGCCATAACTTGTTCTAAGTCCTCTTCTTTAGATCCCATTATATTTTGAAATCTTAGATATGCTGCGGCCTTATCCATTTCCAAATATACCAAGGAGTCGTCCATTTCTTTACTCACATTTCTTAATTGCTGACCAACCATTTCCAGCTTCTTTTCCATTTTTTCCGTTCTTTTTTCAACCTCCCTTATCGTTGATTCATTCCTTTCTAGTGCTTGCAGTATTGTTTCAAGTTTTTTGATCCAGCTTTAGAATGTCTAGTTTCATTTCTGCCTTTAAGTTTCCCATCTCTTCTTTTAGTTCATTTGTGTCAGCTCTTGATTCAATATGACTTTTAACCACTATTTCCTGAAGCTTCAGCATGGACTCTTGTAAAGTAAGAAGGGTCGATTGAATATTGGCATTCGTGATGGTAGGTTGTTTTTCTCCAGATAAAGTTTCTTCAACTGTCTTTTGTGCCATCACTGAGGTAGATGGCATTGGAGTTGTTTGTATTGAAGAAGTCTTCTTTCCAGTTTTAAATGTTGTATTAGTAATGGAGGTCATTTCTTGTAAAAAAATTTTTTGTTTTTGTATTATATTAAATATATTGTCCCAAATTAACATTCACTATTAAGAAATATCAACTATAAATGGCCACTACGCTAAATAATATGATCTGTTGCAAGATTGACCTCTCTTATCAATATATATATATTTTCCAGAACACTTTTATAGCTAATTTCTAAATCAAATATTTGGATTTGTAATTCTTAATAATTTATCAACTTCCTCTAGTTAAATTTAAGCAATGTTAACCTGCTATAAAATCACAAATCTCAAAATAATATTATAAAATAATATTTCAATTACTTACAAATCTAAATATAGATATATCAACCTTACTATATGGCAATTAATTAATCTATGGTAATCACAATTAATCACAATTAATTATTTAAATCAATCTAATCAATGCCTATAATGAAATATCTACATCTAAATAATTAATTAATCATCACCTCCCTTTTTGAAAAATATATGTTATAACCAAATATAAACTACAATATTACTAATTTATCAATTAAGTATATATAAATTACATTTACCAC
Source organism: Laticauda colubrina (assembly GCA_015471245.1). Taxonomy (NCBI): domain Eukaryota; kingdom Metazoa; phylum Chordata; class Lepidosauria; order Squamata; family Elapidae; genus Laticauda; species Laticauda colubrina. The sequence goes on from BLBF01016087.1 coordinate 33,328, forward strand.
ATTCAAAAATCAATTAAGTTGGTGTCAAAAAGTAATTGTTACAATCCACAAATTTAAAAGCTTAAAGTGTCTTAATATAATTGTTCAGTTCTTCAAAATTCCTTCACCGAGTGCACCGGAAGTACAGAGTTGCTGAGTAATGTCTCTGATTTCACTGTCTTTCTACAGTTTCCACTGTAGTTGTTTCTCCTTTCGTTCGAAAGTTTAACAAGTAAATTTTTAGATTCAAATAGTCTCTTTCTTTAGTAAATCTTCTCCACTTACTATAGCTCCAGTCCAATAATCCAAAAAGGGGACTAATAAATTATTCAGTTTTGTTCATGGAATATTTAAAGTTGTAATTTAATTATTTACTTCAAGTCTCCCCCCCATCTACAATTCAAATCCTTCAAAGTTCCCTTAGATTAAATTATTGTTCTTTCTTTCTTTCTTCTTCTTTTTACTCTCCCCCAATTATTATCAGTCTCTCAGATCCGTCCAATTCTCTTATCTTCTCTGTCCGATCGCTCGCGTCCTTACCCTCTTCCGTCTCACGAGCCCTTTCACTTTCGCCGCTGCTCATATCTGCCCTGGCCGCTGTTTTCAGGCTTTGCTTCAACTAAGAGACTCCAATATTCAATGCTCAATCAGGATTGCAAATTCTTTCACTCATACTCTTCATTCACCACAGTTTGTCATTCACTCGCTTCCTCTTGTATGCAACAATCAAGGCTTTAGGACTGCCATTGCTGACATTCTCTTGTTGTTGGTCTCCACGGGGTTTCTCTACGTCATGTTGAGAATTGCCTTTGCCGCCCCATGACTTGAGTCTCCCCACACTGGCACACATCTCTGCAAGATGCGTGCACTCTTAAAGGTCGCTCCAACAGCAAGAGGAGATAGCATGAAACCCAGAGTGAGCTTCAGCACCTCCGTTTGCCCATATCTCGTCACTGGAAGTCCCAGGCTTTTCATAGGCATTTCTACACCCAGTCAAATGTGGATTCCTTTCAAAACTTAAAATAGTTCTGCTTTTAATTTATTGAGTATGGCAAGAAAATTTATTCATTTCAATTGTGGTACATTTAATGAATACATTATTCATATGATCTACATTCCTGAAAATATTGCAGTTTGAAGAACTTATTTCCATCTAAATTGACCAAGGGACAGAGGGAGGAACAGAGGGAGGGAGGGAAAGAAGGAAGGAAGGAAGACATTTGGATATTTGCAATTTTATTTTTTCATAAATATATTAACAGTTGTAAATTAAGAATTCATTATCCTATAATTTTAATTTTATCATTTTGATCTAATAAAAAAACAAATCTAAGCAAAATGTGAGTTTCATCATTGTGAGAGAGATAAAGTTGGGACTTAAGAGTACAGAGATCCAGCAAGTCTGTGCACATACAAAACACTATTGCTGCACACAATTTAAAGAGGGACTTTTCAAAGTGGGAAACCAGCCCTGTCCTTTGGAAGGCTCACATGGCTCTTTTGAAAGCTCTCCCAATATATTCCATAAAAACAAGCCCCTTTTATATACCATAAAACAAGTATTCAAGAAAATCACATGGTTTAAAAAATGGTTTGAAAAATGTTACTGAACATCCCAGCAGCATAAATATTATGTAGATTGATATTTACAATATGCTATTAGGAGTGTGTAGGCATAACACAAGCTAGAAACTGGGAGACTGAATTCTAGTCCCACATTGAGCACAAAGCTAGCTGGGTGACCTTGGGCCAGTCACTCTCTCTCAGCCCTAGGAAGGAAGCAATGGCAAACCACTTCTCAAAAGCTTGCCAAAAAAACTGCAGGGATTTCTTCAGGTGGTCTCTGAGAATCAAATATGATTTTTTAAAAATGTTATGTATATAGCTCCATAGTATAGTAGGAAGAAACAAAGAAACTTCATGAACAAAGAACAGGATGGTAATGAGAATTGAGAGCAGTACGGGACTCGGGTTTAGACTAGAGACTCACTGTATTCTTACTTAATATAAAGACTGTGTACAAAGCCAGAGATAATACAGGTAGTCCTTGACTTACCATCCTTCACTAAGTGACTGTTTGAAGTTGCAACGGTACTGCAGAAAGTATCTTATGACCATTTTTCACACTTACGACCATTGTAACATCCCCACAGTTACATGATCAAAGTTCAGATCATGTAACCTGGCAACTGGCATTTATGTATGATGGTTGCAGTGTCCCAGGGTTACGTGATTCCCTTTTGTGGTCTTCTGTCAAGCAAAGTCAGTAGGGAAGCCAGATTCACTCAACAATCAGATCACTAACTTCACTGTGTGATTCACTTAACAACTGTGGCAAGAAAGGTCATAAAAGGGGGCAAAACTCACTTAACAACTGTCTTGCTTGGCAATGGAAATATTGCTCTCAATTGTGGTTGTAAGTTGAGGACTTCCTACATTTGGTCAGTAGCAGCACTGTGCTTACTGTATCAAGTTATTGCCTAACTTTCAGGATTGATTCAAGATTGCTGAAGCCTGCAGCAGTTTGAGTGTCTTTCTTCCAAGTTATACAGACCTATTCAACTGAACAGTCATATAATTTATTTATTTAACAGGATTCGTCCTGAAGATGTGTCCAGTCCTACACCAGCCAAAACCAGGTAAAACTTCTCCTTGGCCCTGGCTTCTACTGATTCTAGAGCAAGAAAAAGTCATTTTCTTTGGCAGAAAAAGACCCTTTCCAAATTAAGAACAGGACCACTTTTATTGGATTGCTCAAGCTATTTCAGATCCATCTGGGTGTCAGTGATATAACTCAGATTAACCTTCTCATCTGTGATCACAAATAAGGGAATCCTTCTTGTAGGTTGACCATATTGAGAACAGTAGCTGAAACAGGATCTCTAAAGGTCCAGAGACCAGGGATTAAGTTTGAATGCAAGGGCTGTGGTATATAAACACTGGCACTGCAATCCAGAACATACCTAGTTGGGTCCCTTAAGACCTTTTTGTCTCTACTCCCTAGCAACTGCTAGAATCTATACCTGCCTCTATTTATTTAAAGGATTTGCTCAGAGTGGTGCTTTGGCATTTTGGGTTAGAAAGAGAAATCCTTTTCCTGCGATAACCATCAAATTACTTTTTGGAATGGCTCCAAGTGTTTCTCTTTGTGCCCCAAGGTAGCAGAACAGGTGATGAACCTTCTAAACTGGAAAATATCCAATGCCTGATGTCAGGCAGGGACTCCTAATAGCTCTGCCTCCCCAGAAATATATGTAGGTACTGGAGTTTCAACTTCAGAATGCATCTGTTAAGAAACATTTCATCTATGAAGTGCACTAAGCTGTATTTGTTTTTCTGATTCTGTGATCTGTTTTACCCTTTCTTATTCGATAAGGAATTATTTTGCATCACCTCCACCCTTGATAATGTATATCATTTTAATATTTCAAGTATTCTGAATAATTACATGCATTAAGATATAAATGCATTTTAAAAAAGAAAAACATATACCTATTTGTTGACTCAGTTGGACACTTAGTCAGACACCTTTTCGCTGATGATTTAATGTTCTTTCCTTCTTTCATTTTACACATGAATGAACAATGAAACTTCACCACGGGAGGGTGCAGAATTGCAATCCTCTGCATTCCAGGATGTTGAACCTGAAGAATCACAACTGAATGATGCAAATATTTAATCAGCTCCAGAAAACCATTCCAGAAAAGCATGTAGAATCAAAATTAATATTTAATTGCTGTTATCGATTGAACATCAATCAGGAAACCAAGATGAAGACAGTCACTGTTAGACTGATGCAATCTAAAATTTTCTTGCATCAATAAAATTTTGGTCTGCAGGAAAGAAAAGCATTTCTTGGTGACATAGTTTAAAAAGAAAACAAAAAGGACAGACAAATGTAATATATAATGAAGGAGCTAAAATATATTAAAAGTTGATGTTCCTCTCCAAAACAATATATGTATAGAACAGCTGCCCTGTCCTACATAAGAGGTACTACAGACAAAATCAGTAAGATACAACACAGGCATCACATCAAGACTGCCTTCAAAAAATAGCAGCCATCCTTACAAACCCCAAAGATAAAATTGCCCTGGAAAACCAAGACATATACGAAGTTCCCTGTGCATCATGCCCTGACATGTACATTGGACAGACCAATAGAAGAATAAGTACCTGCCTTGATGAACACAAAAATGCAGTAAAAAAGCTGGAACACACTTCCACATTAGTCCAACACATGAAAGTCACAGGTCATAACATCCACTTCAATGACACCAAAACCCTAGCCACTATAGAAAACCCCAGCTACAGTATTATCAGAGAAGCCATAGAGATTGAAAAAAGACCTGAAAGCATGAATAGAAGAGATGACTCCACCAGACTGTCAATTTTTTGGAAGCCTGCACTCACAAACAAAAAAAATCTCCACATCACAAGCCAAGCAAACATGTGGGCACAAACAGACCCCCCCCCCGATACCTCCAGCCCAAACACACCCCAACCAGGCATCCAGATGAAATCTAGCTTCCTAATAAATGATAGCCGTCCATTTACTCGGAGCCAAGCTGCACTAAAAGCCTCCAATACAGGAAATACAATGTTGCCAGGCAATCAAGACACAAAAAAGACAGAAGATATAAGAAACACCAATCAAGCAGAACACAGCAAATTCCAAGACCAATAAACAACCAATCAAGATGAAGAAAAAACCATTCTGGCACAGCAATAGGCTAGCCCCAAATTTAAAACAGAAACAGCTGTGAAAGTCTGACTCACAGACAAACACTATACAGAAGCCTGATGATGGCAGATGAGATTCTGCCGAAACATTGCTACAACTTTAAAAGCACAACTATAATGATGTGGGAAAATACCCAAACAAAGCTGAATAATATAAATTGAAGGAGCCCCTATGGGATCACCACTGTCACCCGTCATTGCAAACCTGTTCATGGAAGAATTCGAATCCAGAGCCCTGGCTAATGCCACCCACAAACC
>BLBF01016088.1:0-18096 GCA_015471245.1 Laticauda colubrina
AAGAAGATAAACAATTTTATGAAATTTGGGATCTTTTTTATCAATGGCTAGATGATAAAATACGATAATAGAACATTAATACTTTATCTATAAAGGGTGTTTAGGATTGATTTGTTATGATTATATGATTTGTTATAGAATAAACTGTTTAAAGTATTGTTATCTCACAAAGCATGAATGATTAAAAGTATAGTGAAAAAAAAATTTTTTTTTCTTTTTTTTAGTAATATTAGGATATGGATTGACAATATGAATTGTTATGCAATATAACTGTAACTGAGACTACAAAATGAATGCACAAAACTGATGAACCAACCAACACACCGGAAGTATATATGAGAGCAGATGTTTTTAATGTTTTGTATGTCATCTGTGTTTGTAGAAAATTAATAAAATTCTTTTCAAAAAAAAAAAAATTCTGGGATATAATCCATCATTTCCTGGTGATTTATGTTTATCAAGATCAGACAGGTGTTCTCTTACTATTTTTTTTGCTTATTTTAACTTTTATCTTTGGTCTGTCTTTTACAGTTATGTTTTTGGTGGGTTGAGCTATAGTTTCTTTTTGTGTGAGGAGTTGGCAAAAGTTTCCCTCTTCTAAATCGTCAGTCAAAACCAGTCAGAGAGCCAATTAGGAATGTCCCGATAAGATGGTGTTTGGCTAATTTGACTGATGCAAGGAATGAGTTAAGCAGTTCTACTTTCTGTCTGTTGCCTGTTAATTCCTTGCCATCTTCTCTCTTTAGTGGACTGACTGTTTCCTTGATTTGACCATGAAGGAGATGTGGGGTCCGGACATGCGACCACCTAAATTGGGGAGATAGGCAAGAATGCAGCCCTCCTTCTCCACCACCAGAAGTGAATTGAGCTCAGGCTGCTACCATAGTTTCCCTGTGCCACAGACAACCTGCCCAGGTCAGGCAAGCCCTCCTTCCTCAAGCCAGAGGTGACAGAAACTGCCAAGTACTCCTGGCACAGGTGGATGGGACTCAATAAGGGGGATGGCGGCAGGATTGAATATGCTGCTTCAATTCAGGGGAACGTTTGATAGGGACCCAGATCAACTGGCTCTATTCCTTGACTCCACTGGAGTCCATTTAGACTGCTATGGGCACCTCTACTCATCTCATAGAGCCATGGTGAATGCCATCACCATGGGGATGGAGGGAGAAGCAAAAGTGTGGTTGGCAGCCCTGAATAATAGATTCCCCCCCCCAACTGCAGGATGCAAGAAATTCCTGTAAGAACTGGAAACTAGGTTCAAGGAAGTGGAGGATGACTAGTATGCAGGGGATGAGATCTGGAGATTAAAGCAAAGAACACATTCATGAGTTCAGAAGGGTCATGGGGAAGTTACTGTCCTTCTCGGAGGAGCTTCTAGTCCACTTTTTCAGAGAAAGCCTGGATAAGCAGATTAGCCAAACACCATTTTATCGGGATATTCCTAATTGGCTCTCTGACTGGTTTTGACTGATGATTTAGAAGAGGGAAACTTTTGCCAACTTGGGCTGCATTTTGGGGAAGTGGAATGATGGCATCTACTACCTCATCCTGCTTGCATTTGTATTGGGGCATGCAGGAAAGGGCATCAGGTTGGAAATTCCTCCCCCTGGGATGTGTCTTAGCATGAAACTGAATTGGTTGAAGTATTGAGCCCAGTGGGCCTGTTTGGGCAATAGTTTCTGTGAAATCCTAAAAGCCTCCAGATTCTTTTTTTTTTTTTTTTTGGAAAATTTTTTATTAATTTTTTAACAAACAAACATATACCAACAAAACACAAAACATAGAAAACATAAAATATCTTTTTGGACGGCAGTTTGATCCCGAGTTACATCTTTTTGTACAGACATAAATTCAAGTTCATGCTTACTTTTACATAGCAATTCCATTTCTTGTTTACTATTTTACATGTTCTATATAGCTTCTCCCCTCTTTTCACTCTCTTAATTCTATTATATTTATTTCATCTCAATTTAAATCATTATACTTATATCTTTTGTCTGTCCTGTTTCAGCTGTCTATTATTTTTTCTCATTAACACAAAATTTCTTCTGTAATGACTGATTGGAGTATAATGCCTTTTCATACTTATCCTTCCCCTAATTTAAAAGCTTAACATAACACATAATTTTCATTCGGATTCTGCGTAATACATTCTAAGAATAAACTCAATATTTTAAAACAGAAAGAAAAAAGTTTTTTTTTGATATATAATATAATTAAAACAACAATCCATAGCAATTGAAATTATATCATTAAAATTAATATTCATTTAAGTCTTAAACATTTTACACAATCCTTTCTAAATAAATATCATACTTCTATGGGAACACTTATAGATTTTGCTTAGTTACTTTCTTTAATTCAATTCTCTCATATTTAATTTCATTTATTTTATTTTAAAAAAAAAATTTCGCTAAGTTACATTAAATATTTTGTCCCATTTTATAATCATATATTATTCCAATTTTCTAACATTATTTCAAATACAGATACAACAACACAATCTTATGTACCTTTGCAGAATCTCTTTTTCAGTTATATGTTTACCCATTATCTCTAAATAAAATCTGTTTCTTTACATCTAGTTTCAAACCTTTGTAGCTTCTCTTCCCTTCTTTCCTCCCTTGTTTCTCCCCTCTACCCTTTTTACCCCCTTGTCTCTTAATCTCCACCCTCTTGTGTATTCCTCTTTTCTGTTGCTTTCTGATATTGTGTCCACTTTTCACCTTGTTTTTCCCTTTTTTGGTTGTTTTTTTAAGTCTTAAATTCTCCATTCTCTTTCTCCTCTTTCCCCTTTCTTCCCCAAATAAAGTTGCTTGTTCATTAAGGATGGTTTCTTCTTCATCCCAATCTTCTTGTTCTTGTAGTTTCTCATATGTAGAAATTGCCATTTCTAAAAAATGAGAAATAGAGCCAAAATAATCCTTCCCTTCTTGTTTCTCTTGATTATATTTTATAAATTCCATTTTCAGTTCATCCATAAGTAATGCCATTGTAAAAAAAAGAAAAAAATTAAACGACCCAAATGATTTTAATCATTCAAATAAGAATTTTCAAAAGTCCCAAAGTCACCAAGCAATCCAAATACACACAGTCTATTTCATTTAACACTTTCTTCTTTTTCTCACTTTTTTTTTCATTTTAATGCTTCAAAAAACTTCAAATTCTTTTTGGCCTTCAATCCATCTGATAGAGTAGTCAATTATGATCCAAAATGGAAAAATCCAATAATAAAAAGGCCCAAAAAACCAAAGAAGAAAAAGGATATATATGGACTGCACACTGCACTTTATTTATTTATCCAAGGCTCTTATTATGACTCTCTTCTCCAGCAGCTTCAAAGCCAAGCCTCAAGTGTTGAGATATTGATAAGAGTCCAGGAAAACACCTGTAACAATATTTTTCTGTGCTCTCCCTCCATCTTATCACATTAAAATGTCCTTGAGAAGGAGTGTTTATACATTTCTCCCCAATTCAAATAAAGTACTTTCAAGCCTCAAGTTGGCAGTGTTGCAAGATCTCTTAATACTTTTTCCCCCCTCAGCCAGAAAAAAGAGTAATGTATACAAAACTCAGAAGAAACAAGGGGGCCTCTATCCTAAAGAAAATTAAAAAATCAAAAGAAGCATAAAAATATATATAAGAAAAAATTCAATCTGGTTACCTACAAAGTCACATTAAAGTCCTCAGAAAAAAAAAAAATAGTAAGGAAAGAATCCAAGCCTCAATTTGACATCACTTAAAAAACGCAGCTCAACCAGATTCCAGTCAGATAAAAATAAAGCCACAGGTTTCTTCTTTGTTCAGGATATCCTTTCAGGTCTCAGCCAATTTGCAATACAAAAGAAGTTTCTCACCCAGCCGACACACCCTCTCTCCAGCCACTTTCTTTTCGGAGCTGTCCCGACTTCAGCAGCTTTGGAGGCTGCCTTTCCACCGCCAGCAAAAGGGCTTCTCCCGGATCAAACCAGAGATTTGTGATATCTCTGGGATCTTGGGACTGTGCCCTTCACAATCCCCGTCTCTACGGGACGGTTTAGGTCCGTTAGGACCGACCAGAGGCGAAAATATCAGCTGCGATCTCAGAGCCCCGAGATCACAGCTGTAGCACCGAGACAAAGCTCCGCCTTCTGCCTCCAGATTCTTATGGTCAGTCCAGACTTCAAACATGGGAGGAGATCGCAATGAACTTTATAGCTGAACTGCCAAAGAGTGGTGGAATCAGTGATCTGGACTGTGATTGACTTATTATCCAAGTAGGCACACTTCATACCCTGTAACATATTATCTTAGCTCATCAACTTGCCAAACTCTTCCTGAAACACATCTACTGCCTACATGGAGTACCACGCAGAATCACTTTGGACAGAGGAGTCCAGTTCACAGCTAAGTTCTGGAGGGAGTTCTTGCGTTCCATTGGATTGTCCCAGGGCCTTAGCTCGGTATTCCATCCGAGCACCAATTGCGGGGCAGACAGATTGAACGCCATCGTGGAACAGTACCTGAGGAGCTACATGAACTACCAGAAGTCCAATTGGGCTGACCTTCTGCCATTTACAGAGGTTGCTTACAATAATGCTGTTCACAGTAGAACAGGGTTAACCCCTTTCAAAGGAGTAAGTGGCATGGACTTTGTCCCAATGCCAGAATATTAAAGGGAACCCCACTCCTCAATCAGTTTGAAACAGATTGAGGCCTCAAGAAGCAGTAGGAGGCTGAGGGAGAGAAATGGATTGAGGCTGAGAAAAACAGACTGAGGCTGAGAGAAACAGATTGAGGCTAAGAGAAACAGATTGAGGCTGAGAGCACCCTTCCCAGCCCTGCTTCCCCAAGGGGTCACCCAGGTATGCTTACTTCTGCCTCAAAGCTTCTGCTGCTGGAGTGATGGGAGCAGGTCAAGACAGCTGGGCAAGTATAGTCTAGGCAAGTGAGGAAGAGCAGAGATAGTGAAGGAAGGCAGTTGAGACAGTGAACTGGACAGTGACTGCCACGTAGTAGGCTGCAGCGGAAGGCAGGCAAGTTAGTTGTACCATGCGTCAGGCAGCTAGGCCAGGATTTGGGCCTTGCTTGCAGGCTCACCCAGGAAGATTAGGGCTATTCAACTAGGCTGTGGGAAAAGTGTTGTGTGGGATGCAGCATTGGCAACGAAGGCAGGCAAGCTGGCTGGACTGCAGAGACCATCTGGTTGAAGCAAGCAAGAGACCCAGGCAGAGAGCAACAGCAGCTGTGCTAGGTGACTGGGCAAGATGAGGAGTGACTGGGCAGGGTGGGCAAGGCAGGGCAGGACCAGACAGTGGTGGGATTTGCTCGTTTGCCAAACTGCATAAAATCTTAAGAACTGATTCACCCAAACTGGCTGAATCTTTACTCCATCTCCTCTTCTATGAAGAAGGCCCAAGGATATCTTTAAATTCAATGGACATGTCTGAAATGACAATCAAATAAAGGTAGAATATACCTATACCTTCTTCCCTGTTTAATGTCTCATTCAGGAACACTAGCATGAGATTAGTATGTCAGGAAACATAAGCCTCTTATTTGGGGAGATCAAAGTATAGGGTGAACAGCTTTTTCTAAGGAATACCTTCAAAATTCTGTTTTTACTGCTAGCGACTCCTTATTCTGAACACGATAGTGCTCAGTATCTATCACTATCCCTGTTCATTCAGGATAGGTTTCTAGAATAAAATGCAAAAGACAAATGCCTTTCCCCCACCAGCAAATCATGGAAAAAAAAACCAAAACCTTGCTTTCAAATGTGAAAGTAAGGATGGAATTAGGATAGCAGAAAAGAGAAGGCAAGTTTTATATCCTGAAAAGTTGTTTGTTCTTGAATAGATTACTTAAATTATAAAGGATTAGTTTTGGGTATATTTGTTAAACACTGTGCTAAATTTGTGAATCTCCGTAGTCTTAAGCCCCGTCACACTGCACCAACGGATGGAAAGAGGATGTAAAATGGAGAAAAACACTTGCCATCCGTTGGTTAACGCAATGCTTCCATTTTGTACTCACTGCGTACGTTTTGCTTCCTCTTTATCCGTCCAGCATCCGTCTATTGACGTTTCATCCGCTCAGAGGGTTTTGAGCTGCTCAAAACTTTTGCGCAGAAAATGTATCCGATCCGTCCGTTCTGCATCCGCTAGGCATCCGCTAGGCATCCGTTCTGCATCCATTACGCATCCGCTATATCCGCTAGGCATCCACTAGGCATCCGCTATATCCGCTCCAGTGGTAAACGGACGCAGGGAGGAAGTGGAACAGACGCGGAACGGATGCAGAACAGATGCAGAATGGATGAAAGAGGATGCAGCTCACAAAGAAAGCATTTCAAATGGAGAAAACGTTCACAGAGGGGGCCCATCTCGGATATTAAGGATGTCTAGAGGATGCCTAGAGGATGAAAAGGGACACATAGGGGAAAACCTATACTGCCTATAAAAAGGGGGAGCAACTCATCTGGATCTCACTTTCAGAACAGCAGCCCAGCTGTGCAGACCTCTGCAGCCTTCATCTGACTCTTCCTCTTCCACAGCATCCAGTCATGTCCACAATGGATCGTAACAAAGTCCTTTTGGCAGCCACCATCGTTCTGCAACAGTGCGAAGCCATCTACAGGGTCTGTGAACTCTACTACGGGAAGAAAAGGAGCCGGCCAAGAAGCGTCTGGGTCCGAAGATGGATCGGGAGAAGAGCAGAGTATGGACTGTACAACAAGCTGATGGTGGAGCTCAGGAACAAAGACACTCGTGCATTCCAAAACTTCATGAGGATGCCTCCAGCCATGTTTGACGAAGTTGTGCAGCGCCTGACACCCAGGTTGACCAAGGCAAACACCAATTTCCAGCCCAGCCTGGAACCTGGGTTCAAAGTGGCACTGACTCTGCGCCACCTGGCCTCAGGGACCACCTACAGGAGCATGCAGAATAGCTGGAGGGTGCCACAGAACACCATCAGCATTGTGGTCAGAGAAGTGGTGCAGGCCATCATCGAAGAATACATGGAGGAGCTACTCCAGTGCCCCACCACTGAAGAAGGATGGAAGAAAGTTGCAGAGCAGTGGTATCAGAGGTGGAACTTCCCCCACACCATTGGAGTCATAGATGGGAAGCACGTGGCCTGCAAAGCACCAGCCAAGTCGGAGTCCACTTATTTCAACTCCAAGGGCTCCTTCAGCATCATCCTCTTCACCATGGTCGATGCTGACTACAAGTTCATGTACATCGATGCTTCAGACTACGGCTCATCTTCAGATGCCCAGGTATACAACTCCAGTGACCTCAAGGAGGGGCTGGAATGCAACCTCATCGTAGGCTTCCCAGATCCAGACCCATTGCACAATGACACGCAAGATGTGCCCTACTTCATCATGGGGGATGACGCCTTCTCCCTCACAACCTACCTCATGAAGCCCTACACCTCCAGATTTCTCACCTGTGAAGAGAGGATGTTCAACTGCAGGCTTTCCAGGGCAAGGCGGGTGGTGGAGAACGCCTTTGGCATCCTGGCCAACAGGTTCCAGATACTTCTCACCACTATGCAACATCGCCCACAGACCGTGAGGAGGATCGTGGAAGCTTGCTGCACAATCTCATGCGCACGTGCTACCCAGTCTTGCAGAACAGGCTCGTGGACCTCCAACAAGGCAATGGGGACATGGAGCCTGGTGAATGGAGGCAAGGGCAAAACCTGATAAAAACTCAGGATGTGCAAGGCCCCAACAGAGCCTCACATGAAGGGAAGAAGCAGCGCAACCTCCTGAAACACTGGTGCAACTCCCCAGCTGGATCAGTGGAGTGGCAAGACAGGATGATAGATGATTAATGGATGCTTCCTTCAGCCTGTCTCATCACACTGATGAGATTGGGCCATGTATGTTGGGTGGGCCTACAATGAACAGGGCATTTAATAAAGAGTTGTGTTTATGTTGACATGTGTGGATCAATGATTAAATTGTTTTTGATAATAAAGGGCCATAGGTGTGGCACCTGGGGGGGTGGACCATACAGTCCCACTATGCTTCCACTGGAGGTTTATGTATCCCACAGTTATTACCCATTCCAAAGGTATCCCTGCCCACCCCACTGCTATCCTTACCCATCCCACAAACATGCAAAGGCTTAAACCATTTCTAAAAGTTTCCAACAAGACTATATTAAAAAAAAGAAATGAGGCAAGTGTGTGAATCAAAGATAGACTTTATTAACAACAAGCTATAAAAGAAAAATGACCCAAGTCATGTGTCCAAATAAAGTCCACAGGTAGCCAGCCAGCCAGTCTCTGGCACTCCTCTTGGTCGCTCAGTCTCAGGGGTGAAGGGTCCAGGTGCTGTGGAGGTGGCTGGTGCTGGAGTGCTTGTCTGAAGCGCCATTGGGGTGCAGTATCAGCAGAGTTAGCACCAGCAAAAACACCACCTCCAGAAGCAGAAGCAGCAGAAGCTCCAGCCCCAGAAGAGTGAGCCCATGCGGCAGAAGCCCCAGAAGAAGCAGAGTGAGGGCCAGGGGGCGGGATGGTAGCCCTGTCCCTCTTGCCAGGGCTGACAGTAGATGGTTGAGGCTTTCTGTTCTGTGGGGTTGCTGGCTGGCAGGGAGGCTGGCACCAAGGCTGGCAGACAGGCAGGAACAAAGGCTGGCAGGCTGGCAGGAACCAAGGCTGGCAGGAAGGCTTGCACCAAGGCTGGCAGGCAGGCAGGAACCAAGACTGGCAGGCAGGCAGGCATTAAGGCTGGCAGGCAGGCAGGCAGCAAGGCTGGCAGGAAGGCTGGCAGGCAGGCAAGAACCAAGGCTGGCAGGAAGGCTGGCAGGAAGGCTGGCAGGCAAGCAGGCACCAAGGCTGGCAGGCAGGCAGGCACCAAGGCTGGCAGGAAGGCTGGCACCAAGGCTTGCAGGCAGGCAGACAGCAAGGCTGGCAGGAAGGCTGGCAGGCAGGCAGGAACCAAGGCTGGCAGGCAGACTGGCTTGCAGGGAGGCTGGAAGGCAGGCTGGCAGCAAGGCTGGCAGGCAAGCACTCAGCAAGGCTGGCAGGGAGGCTGGCAGCAAGGCTGGCAGGCATGCAGACAGCAAGGCTGGCAGGGAGGCTGGCAGCAAGACTTGTAGCAAGGCTTGCAGGCAAGCATGCAGGCAGGGCAGGTAAGGCTGTCAATCCGTCCGGTAGCAGGTCTTTCCTCTGAATGGTGACCTGCTTCCGAGCTGCTTCCCTTTATATCCGTGGGGCTTACGCAATGCATCCTCCCCGCATGCGTAATTAACGCTCGGCACCCGTTAGGCTTCCTCTGTGCATCCGCTTCATCCGCTGTACATCCGCTCTGCATCCGCTGTATCTGTTCCTCGTCCTCTTTGCTGTGCCCCCCCCGGAAGCCTAGCTTATGTGCCATCTGCTCCCATCCACTTCCATCCGCGAGGCTTCCATTCCGCATCTGCTTTCCATCTGCTCTGCGTCCTCCCCGCATCCGTTCCTTTCCATGTTTTCCGCTCTAGTTATGCAAATTTTTGCTCCTTTTGAGAGCGGATAACAATGGATGGAACATTTTTCACATCCATTGTGTCCTTTTTACTACGTTTTGCATCCGTTGATGGGGCCTTGATGTTTCTTGCTTTTTTTTTTCAATCAGGGTTTGTTTGCAATCTGATATATACCTCTAATATCACACTCGGGCAGTAACAACAAAATCTTAGAATGAGAAAAAAGCTTCAGAATATTGTTTTGAGAAGATCCAAACTATATTTCGTAGAGAGGATAGATATCTCAAGGCACTACTAAATTAGAAATCTAGTATAAAATACTGAAATAGTTCACAGTCACACAAGTGACTTTGAAAGAGCAAGATTTGGCTTCAACATTGCTTGGTCATGATAACAGCAGAAATAAGTTATTAAATGAATCTTAAGCCCATGTCACACTGCCCAATGGATGCAAAACGGACACAACGGACGAGCAAAATGTTCCATCCATTGTTATCCGCTCTCAAAAGGGGCAAAAATTTACATAACCGGAGCGGATAACATGGACGCGGGGAGGACGCAGGGTGGATGCAAAGCGGATGCGGAACGGAAGCCCAGCGGATGGAAGCAGATGGGAGCAGATAGCACAACCGCAGGGCTTCCGGGGGACCTCAGCGAAGCAGGCGCGGAACGGATACAGCGGAAGCAGAACGGATGCCGAACGGTTAAAGCAGATGCACAGCAGATGCACAGTGGATAAAGCGGATGCACAGCGGAAGCCTAGCGGATGCACAGCAGAAGCGGAACGGATGCCGAGTTTTAATTGCGCATGCGGGGGAGAAGCCCCCTGGATATAAAGGGAAGCAGCTCGCACGTGGCCAGCATTCCGAGGAAAGACCTGCTGCTGGACACTTCGAGTTCCTTGCCTGCCCTGCCAGCCTGCCTTCCAGCCAGCCTTGGTGCCTGCCTGCCTGCCTGCCTTCCTGCCAGTCTTCCTGCCAGCCTTGTTGTCTGCCAGCCCCCCTGCCAGCCAGCAACCCCACAACCATGGGGAGGAAGCGAAAGCCTCAGCAACCTGCCGCCATCCTTGGCAAGAGGGACAGGGCCAACCTTCCACCCCCTGCCCCTGACTCTGCTGGTGCTGGGGCTTCTGCTGAAGGTGCTCCTGGCAGTGGTGCTTCTGCTGGTGCTGAGGCTTCTTCTGTTGCATACTCTGTTGAAGCTGCTCCTGGTCCTGCTCGACCTGTTCGACCTGCTCGTGCTCCTGGACATGCTCGTCCTGCTCGTGCTCCTGGTCTTGCTCATCCTGCTCGTCCTGCTCATGCTCCTGGTCCTGCTCGTGCTCCTGGTCCTGCTCGTGCTCCTGGACTTGCTGGCCCTGCTGGTGCTTACTCTACTGTTGCTGATCCTGGTCCTGGTCTTCCTGCTGCTGCTGCTGCTGATGATGATGATGATGATGATCCTGCTGATGAGGATGATGATGATGATGATGATGATCCTGCTGGTGCTGCTGCTGATGGTGGTGTGGAGGAGCAGTCCCTACTACCTGGGAGCCCCTCTGATGAGGGCCCATCTGGTCTTGCCAAAGGGAGGAAGAGGTGTATGCAACAACGGGAGAGGAGGCAGTACTACATTGAGGAAGCGCACGAGGATGAGGTGCTGGAGTGGCTGAGAGAGAACGACTATCTGTGGCGGAATGGACACCAGCTGTACAGGGACACCAAGCGGAAGCAGGCTGCTTGGAGAGAGAGGGCAGAGAGTATGGGTTACACTTCGGAGGTGCTCCTCAGCTGGTGGAAACATATGCACACCTGGTACGGGAAGCTGCACCTGAAGAAATCTGGCCAGGCCACTGTGAAGCTGACAGAAAGAGAGACCTACGTCATGGCCAGGTGCAGCTTTCTGGAGGGTGAGATCCGCCACTGAGGAGCACCAGCAGCCCCTCTCACTACCCTCTCTCTCCGGCAGCCTGCTGCAACCCAGTCCTCTTCCGGCCGAGAGTCAGTCCCTGTCTCCAGGCAGGTTTCTGTGGAGCCTGCCACGGTGGAGAACCCACGGACAAGTGTGGTAAGCATTGTGGAGTGCGAAGAGGACTCCCTGGTGCGGTGGGAGAAAGGAGACATTGAGTCCACCATACTCCTAGCCGCATCCACCCCCCCAGCTCTGATTCCGCAGAAAGGCAGAGAGCCGGACAGCTGGAGGGGCAGAGCCACAATGTCCTGCTGGAGATCAGGGACACCATCCGGAGCAGCATAGATCTCAGTTGGTCCACACCGACTCCTCATCCTCCAACCGCAAGCCCTTCCTCACCTATGTCAACCAGACCCTCAAAGAAATGGCGGATCCACATTACCAGCAGGTGAAGGAACGGATCACCAAGCTGCTTCACAACCCTCCAGACCCAGAGGAACCTGCTCCCACCCAGTCCAGGCCTGCTCCTCCACCCCAGGTGATGTCCCTCCCATTCCAAGGCTTCCCACAGCCCCTCACCTACCAGGGCTACGGCTACCAGGAGGTTCAGCAGCACAGGCAGCAGCCGTTCCCAGTCCAGGCACAGAGTCATCGGGCGACACCGTTGCCACCTGTTTCACTGATGCCACCGATGCCACCCACGCCAATGATGCCACCGACGACAGCGATGCCACCCTTGCCAGTCCTCACCCAGCTGCAGAGCAGACAGCCCCACTACATTACTCCTTCCTCCACCCCACAGCCAAGCCCGGCCTTAGTACATCTGTCATGAGTACTGGGGCTGACACCCCATGGCATGGAGGAAGGACCTCTCAGCATCATGGGGCTGAGCCAGCTGTCCGAGACCTTTCTAAACACACCGTCCCCTGTTGTCCTCTCGGGGCCAGGCACTCCAGCACCACCCACCACCACAGCACCGGGACCCTTCACCCCTGAGACTGGGCACACCTCCGAGTAACCAAGAAGAGTGCCAGAGACCGGGTAGCTGGCTACCTGTGGACCTTATTTGGACACTTGACTTGGGTCATTTTTTTTTTACAGCTTGTTGTTCAATAAAGTTTATCTTTGATTCACACACTTGCTTCATTTCTTTTTTTAAATAAAGTCTTGGTGGAAAGTTTTAGAATTGGCTTAAGCCTTTGCATGCTTGTGGGATGGGTTAAGATAGCAGTGGGGTGGGCAGGGATACCTGTGGAATGAGCAGGGATACCTTTGGGATGGATAATAGCTGTGGAATAAATAAACCTCCAGTGCAAGCATAGTGGGACTGTATGGTCCACCCTCCCAGGTGCCACACCTATGGCCCTTTATTATCAATAATAATGTAATCAATCATCCACACATGTCAACATAAACACAACTCTTTATTAAATGCCCTGTTTATTGTAGGCCCACCCAAATACATGGTCCAATCTTATCCGTGTGATGAGACAGCCTGAAGGAAGCATCCATTTAGCATCTACCATCCTGTCTTGCCAATCCACTGCTCCAGCTGGGGAGTTGCACGAGTGTTTCAGGAGGTTGCGCTGCTTCTTCCCTTCCTGTGAGGCTCTGTTGTGGCCTTGCACATCCTGAGTGTCGATCAGGTTTCGTCCTTGCCTCCATTCACCAGGCTCCATGTCCCCATTGCCTTGTTGAGGGTCCATGAGCCTGTTCTGCAAAACTGGGTAGCGGGTGCGCATGAGATTGTGCAGAATGCAGCAAGCTTCCACGATCCTCCTCATGGTCTCTGGGCGATGCTGCATGGTGGTGAGAAGTACCTGGAACCTGTTGGCCAGGATGCCAAAGTCGTTCTCCACCACCCGCCTTGCCCTGGACAGCTTGTAGTTGAAGATCCTCTCTTCATGGGTGAGGAGTCTGGAAGTGTATGGCTTCATGAGGTAGGTTGTGAGGGAGAAGGCGTCATCCCCCATGATGAAATAGGGGACATCTTGCGTGTCGTTGGGCAGGGGTCTGGATCTGGGAAGCCCACAATGAGGTTGCCTTCCAGCCCCTCCTTGAGGTGACTGACGTTGTATACCTGGGCATCTGAAGATGAGCCGTAGCCTGAAGCATCGATGTACATGAACTTGTAGTCAGCATCGACCATGGCGAAGAGGATGATGCTGAAGAAGCCCTTGGAGTTGAAATAAGTGGACCCCGACTTGGCTGGAGCTTTGCAGGCCAAGTGCTTGCCATCGATGGCTCCAACGGTGTGGGGGAAGTTCCACCTCTGATACCACTGCTCTGCAACTTTTTTCCATTCTTCTTCAGTGGAGGGGTACTGGAGGAGCTCTTCCTTGTATTCTTCGATGATGGCCTGCACCACTTCTCTGACCACAATGCTGATGGTGTTGTGTGGCACCCTCCAGCCGTACTGCATGCTTTTGTAGGTGGTCCCTGAGGCCAGATGGCGCAGAGTGAGTGCCACTTTGAGCGCAAGTTCCAGGCTGGGCCGGAGGCTGTTTGCCTTGGTCAACCTGGGTGTCAGCCGCTGCACAACTTCGTCAAACATGGCTGGAGGCATCCTCATGAAGTTCTGGAACGCCCAAGTGTCTTCGTTCCTGAGCTCCACCATCATCTTGTTGTACAGTCCGTCCTCTGCTTGCTCTACTGGCAAACCATTTTCGGACCCAGGCGCTTCTTGGCCACCTCTTTTTCTTCCCATAGTAGAGTTCACAGAGCCTGTAGATGGCTTCGTACTGTTGCAGAAGGATGGTGGCTGCCAAAAGGACTGTGGTACGATCCACAGTGGACATGACTGGATGCTGTGGAAGAGGAAGAGTCAGATGAAGGCTGCAGAGGTCTGCACAGGTGGGCTGCTGGTCTGAAAGTGAGATGCAGATGAGTTGCTCCCCCTTTTTATAGGCAGTATAGGTGTCCCTTTGAATCCTCTAGGCATCCTCTAGGCATTCTCTAGACATCCTTAATATCCGAGATAGATCCCCTCTGCGAACGTTTTTTCCACTTTAAACGCTTTGTTTCCGTGCTGCATCTGTCTGCATCCGTTCTGTATCTGTTCCGTGTCCGTTCCGCTTCCTGCCTGCATCCGGGCGGATGCGAGTTGCGTGGATGCTCAGAGGACACCAAGTGGATATAGCGGATGCATAACGGATACGTAACGGATGCATAGCGGATGCGTAGCGGATGCAGAATGGACGAACTGGATAAATTTTCCGCGCAAAAGTTTTAAGCAGCCCAAAACTTTTGGAGCGGATGAAACGTCCATAAACGTATGCTGGACGGATAGAGAGGAAGCAAAACAGAGGCAGTGAGTACAGAACGGATACATTGCATTAACCAATGGATGGCAAGCTTTTTTGTCCGTTTTACATCCTCTTTGCATCCATTGGTTTAGTGTGACATGGGCTTTACTTATTTAATTTGAATACATTGTTTCTGAATCATTTTATTTTATTCTTTATAGTCAAAATAATTATAAAAAACCAACATTATATTAATAATATATTTTGTGAGCTGATTAAAGTTGATGTCTCACTGTCATGTTAATTATCTGAATTGAACCAACCTAAGAATAATTTAGTTGATCTGGCCAATGGAATTCTGGAATCTGAGAGTAATACATCCACATAATCATCAGAATTAAGAAGGCTACATTGCAAGTTTTCTCTGTTCAAATGCTAAATGGCTAATTTATTGATTTCAAACATTTTATTCTGAACTGAGGATTTAAGTGTCAAAGGAAACAAATCAACTGTACTCTGAAGTATTACCTTCACATCTGGACAGAAAAGAAACAAAGACATAAAAATATTTTTTTATTAAAATGTATATTGGTTGTTATCTAATTTGGTCTCTAAGTCAAGAAAGATTGAACTGATTGGTCATATCTGTTTTAAATATCTGTTGAGAATTGTTTGGTGGACTTATTTATAAGGCAGAAAGAAGGCAATGCCAACAACAAATCAAAATAAAAGATTCATTTATTGCAGAGAAAATATCAGCATTTTTCTATTTGAGAGTACAGATGAACAGAGTTGAAGGAAGGCTAATGTCTCCCATTTGTCTTAATTAAAAAATTAATTGCTCATGTATCCTGATTTGGTTAGCTGAGCTTGGTAGCATGAAAAAGTCCTTGCTTCTATATATCTTATTGATCAGCATCGTGACATCATTGGTAAGTGCCAGGATTTAGTCATTTGTCACCCTATTCTCACACATTTAATAGCCTTCTACATGAAGAAACTTTCAGAAGTTGTTCTTTACTGCAGCTTGGGACACAGAAGGCTGTCCAGCTGTTAAATATTTCAGTGTTGTCTGTTTCAGTTTAGGCTATCACTGGGGCATTATTTCAAAGGGCAGAACTTGGGAAACAGTTAAATGTAATTTTAAATTCTAGTTCTTCATAATATATGTACATGGAAAAAGAATGAAACCTCTAAAATGTATTATCAACTGTACACAATCTATTTTTATTCAATTTTAACCATTGTAGTCATGACCAATTCAGCACTTGCTGGCAGGGACAACCAACTGGAGCTCTATGGATAAGAGCAGAAGCTGGTTTAGTCACATCTCTTGCCAAACAAAAGAAAACAGCATTGATTTGGACAAAGACCACTTAACAAACAAGATTGGCTGGAAAGTCTCTTTGTATACCAAATATGTTATCTTATAAACTATATTTCATTGTGTAAGGTTTTCAGTCATTCACAAGGAGGTGCAAACAGTCTATTCTTCTAGAAGGAAAAGATGAGCAGCAAAAGTTGCCTGTTGAATGAACCTGATACTAATGTCCCATCAAGAAAAATGAATATTAAATTGTTAAATGATAGAACAATGATTTATATTACTGGCACTACAAAATACTATACATATTTTGAATGGCAAATATAGCCAAACATATGGCTCAAAGAAGAACAAATACAAGAGCACACAATAGATACAAACTCAATGTTAACCGCTCCAAACTTGATTACAGAAAGTACAACTTCAGCAACAGAGTGGTCAATGCCTGGAATGCACTACCTGACTCTGTAGTTATATCCTCAAACCCCCACTCCTTTAACCTCAGGCTATCCACTATTGACCTCACCCCATTCCTAAGAGGTCTATAAGGGGCATGCATAAGTGCACCATCATGCCTCCTGTCCCTGTCCTATTGTCCCCATTTAATTGTACCTATTTTCTGTATTCTTACTCATGTTTATACTTATACCTACTATTCTGTAAGCGATTGATAAATAAAATAAATAAATACAAATAAATAAATAAAGGTGCAAAATGATATGGTTATCCCTTCAACAGACTTGATACATGAACTGAAGTTATTTTACTTCAGGATTTAATGAAGTGGCCTAGTATAAATGAAACAAGATTTTTTTCTGCAACTCAAAAAAAATATCACTTGAAAAATGATCTATTCTATTAATCAAATAAATTCCTATTGTAACACATAGAAGCCAGCTAAAATAATAATTATGCAATATTGGAAAGAAAAATATGCACTTTGTTTACAGCAATAAATTACTGATGTTTCTTGTCACTATTTGCATTTCCATTTTTTTGACAAAGGGAAGAGAAGAGGGTAACTGTTGAGCAACATATTCAAAGTTTAGGAAAGTTTTCCCTGACTATTTTTTTATTATTATTATAGTGCCTACCAATTCTGAGATTCATTAATGCTACACATATATTTTACTTTTATTTTGTTGATTAATTTAGCATAATAAAATGATTTTTATTCTCTTTCCTGTCATCAATGCTTAGTAAAGCATTACTAAGCTTTACCAACTTAGTAAATTGAATTAATTTTAAACTGTTTTCTTTATGAACTAACTTTGCTTTGGTATCAGAGGTAGTTAATGAAATATCCTTGTAGGTGAAGCAATAGTTTTGCATGTTTCATGAACCATAAGCTATATTATATTCCCCATTTCTGTGATTAATGTGCACTTGGGGAAGGAGTGCATGTGTGTGTGTGGGGGGGGGGGGAATTCCTGGCAGGAGCATTGTGGTTTGTGGGATAGGAAGTGGCACAATCCAGACAGAAGCCCAAATTAAGAGACGGTGTAGTTGCAAGCTCAATGAGAGAGGGGCAGGAGGTTTAGGTAGCCATAGTTAGAATCAGGGTATATCTATTAGGATAGAGGCTCATAGCTGTACTCTGGCAAGATTCTATCCATTAAGTGTAAATAAATAAAGAATTGGGTTTGAATGGATTTCACTGTGTTGGTTTTGGGCTTGGGCCTGACAATTTCTTGCTGAATGTAATACTGCTAGTATTGTGAAATATGAACATTATCACCAAGAAAATAGTGTTACATTATTGGTTTAAGAAAAAATATTTCTTAATCATTTAAAATATTTTAATATCTCTTTTTTTTTTTAAGAATTTTATTAATTTTCTACAAACAGACATAACATACAAAACATTAAAAACATCTACTCTCATATATACTTCCGGTGTGTCGGTTGGTTCATCAGTTTTGTGCATTCATTTTATAGTCTCAATTACAGTTATATTACATAACCACTCATATTATCAATCCATATCCTAATATTACCAAAAAAAAATTAAAATAAAGTCTTTTTCTGACTATACTTTTAATCATTCATGCTTTGTGAGATAACAATACTTCAAACAGTTTATTCTATAACAAATCATATAGTCATAACAAATCAATCCTAAAAACCCTTCATAGATATAATACTAATGCTCTATTATTGTATTTTATCATCT
>BLBF01016089.1:0-11699 GCA_015471245.1 Laticauda colubrina
GGGTGGAGGAGAGATTCTGCCTGGGGAAGAACCAGATCACAGGAGGAAACCTTACAGCTGCATAAAAAAAGGTTCGGTGGGAGATTTGTAGTTTCTGACTCCCCAAATCCTGTCAGTGCAGCATGACAGTGAAGTGAGCCTAGCTCAGATTTCCTCTCTGGGATTTCTGGGAGAGGTTCCCCTCCCCCTTCATACCTTTGTGCAGCTTGGAGTTGTTCAAAGGCTTCATTGAGGAGTTTCCTGGCTTCATTCAGTGAGAGTTCTCTCTTTTCCTTCTCTTGCCATGGCTCCTCTTTTCCACGCCGGCGGGTAGTTGTGACTCCGGGGGGGGGGGGTCCTTCTCCGGATCTTTCCAACCAACCCCCACTAACCATCTGGGCTTCACAGCTGGATCCTCTTCCAGACTGAGCTCTGCTAGCGATTGGGCTTCCTGTACCAGCAGAGAATCTTGCCCTCCAATGGCTCCCAGGTCCTCCTGATCAGTAGTTGAAGATGACATGATGTCCAGGCCCCCTCGGAAGAAAATTGGGTATTCTCTCTGGGTGGGCTGGTAGAGGAGATTCAGAATAATGTCAGGCAGAGCTCCATTCAAAATCCAGGAAAGAAATACTTAGACTCTTTAGTTTAGAGAAAAGATATCTTTTACTGAAAGTGAAGTGATAGCAACCAAAGAATTCTGAATCTGAGAAATTCGGCGCACAATTCACATATACAAAGTGATGGAAGTGTTCCCAACCCAATAGTTCAGATGAAACTTCCAATTAGAAGTGGTGAATATGATCATGTGGGCATCTTCAGGTGATGATGAGGCCTCTGTCCGTTGACCTTGGCATACTTTGATAATGGGTTGCAGTTGCGCAGAGAAGAGAAAGCTAAGCGAGAAATAGAAACCTAACTCTATTGTATGCTCTATTGACACTCAGAGAGGAGGAGTTAAAGGAAGAGGAAAGTGACTCAGATGAACATGGAGAACAAGAGATATCGCCAAAAGACATTAAAGGAATTAAAACTATGACATTGGTGACAGAGTTAATAAATAAAAGAGAAAAAACTCCCAGGATTAAACAAAAGAAGAAGAATTTCTACAAGAAGAAACTTCAAAAAGAGAACAGGAAAGGGTGGAGGAGAAGATGGGTGACTGGCAGATGGAAATAAAAAGGAAAGATTGGGAAAACTTCGAAAAGGGAAAACTAGCTAAAACCAAGAGAAATGACAAGGCCGATAGATTTAGAGATAAGGGTTAGATAGGATGTAAAAGGGGGATGCCACATGGGAATGTATTTGGATATTTTTTTATCAGAAACTTAAAATGGGGAGATTTGAAATTCAAAATTGTGGGAATAAAACTTTGACTTCAGTATTGGGTAATGATTAGTCTAAGACCTTATACATACATGTCTGCCTAAGGGTCACTGAGACACACAGTTTTGTGTGCTATATCTAATTATTGTAATCCACAATGTGTATGCTTTCTATGTACGAATTTCTCAATAAAAGGGGGCACTAGAATTTGCTCTAGACTCCCATTCCGAGTACACCAGCCTCTGTGTCTCATTCTTTCTTTCCATGGGAGTCCACCACAAGTGGTGACCCCGACGTGATCCACTGCAGGTGGTACGTGTCCAGACCTCCGTGTTTCCTCGCCTGGAATAGGTAAAGTACGTACTTAATTATTGCTGGACAATAGGATTATTCAGGGAGCATGGGGGAAAAACTCTCTCAACCACAGGAACGGCATGTTTGTGAGTTGCAGAAGTTAGCAAGGACAAACAACTTTATCTTTAAACCCTCCGGGGGGGAGCAAATAGTTCTTTCAAAAGATAATGTGAGAGAGCTGCTGCAAGAGATCTGGCGGCAATGTCCCTGGTATCCAGAGAAAGGCTCTTTAAAGTTAGACACATGGAGGAGAATTGGAAATATCCTTCATGAAGAGCCACGGGCAACAGCTGAAATTTTGATATTTTGGAAAATTGTTATGACTGCTTTAGAGACCCAGCAACAACCTCTTTTAAAAACTTTAGTAGAACCTCTTCCTAATAAAGGAATTGTATTGCACCCTCCTTCTCCTAAACTGGAGTGTGCTTTATCATTTCCAATAGCACCTATTCCTGTGAATGATAAAATCCAATCAAAAATGGGAAAGGTTCAAGCCATGATGCATCAGGCTTTCAGTGAGGGGAAGTTAGAGTCTGATGAGATTACCCAGATGAATTTGTTTCCAGTCAATAGGCAAGTGGATGCTCAAGGCAATCTGCAGACTGAATGGGTTCCGATTCCTTTAGCAATTCTTAGGGAAATTAAAAAAGCAGTAAAAGATTATGGTATTCAAAGTCCTTTTACAAAGGGGCTTCTGACAAGTTTGGCTACCTCACGCATGATTCCTAGTGACTGGAAAGATTTAATGAGAATGATATTGAGCTCTACTCAGTATGTGGTCTTTGACTCAGAATACCAAAGGGAGGCTGTCACAAGGGGAAGGAATTCGGGGGGGCTGTATACACCAGATCAAATCTATAGGGCAGGCTTGTTTGAATCCACTGCAGATCAAGCTGCTAATTTGCCTGATCACGTATTTCCAGTGGTTATGGCAGCTGTCCTTGGGGCATTGTCCCGCATTCAGGATGTGGGAACCCCAGCACGGTCTTTTTCTCAAATTAAGCAAACAGCATCTGAGTCTTATAATGATTTTGTGGAAAGGCTACAATTGGCTATTACCAGACAAATCTCTAATGAGGAAGCTGCAAAAGAACTTTTGCTGAAATTGGCAGTTGAAAATGCAAACGCTGACTGCAAGCGTATCTTGCAGCCCTTGGTGGCTAGAGGTGAGGTTACTCTGGCTGATCTGTTAAAAGCATGTGCAGTGGTGGGTTCTCAGGCTTACAACATGGAGACTTTGGCTATGGCATTGCAAAAAGGGATGAAACCTACAGGGAATTGTTTTAATTGTGGAAAGCCTGGCCATTTTAAAGCCCAGTGCCGTGCCCCTGGGGGGGGAATGGCATTTAACAAAAACAAAATTAAGGACGTCCGTCCAAAATCAGTCTGTCCAAAATGCAAAAAAGGGTTTCATTGGGCAAATCAATGTCGCTCTAATCAGAACCAAATTCCGGGAAACTAAATTTGGGGCGTGCAGCTAGCCCCGCTCCCAAGGCTGTCACAAAAGCATCGCCTGCAATTACTGGGAGTGCAGGTTTGGGTTTAAAAATGTTGAACTCAATTAATGTGACCTTTCCTAATCAAGTGTTTATTGAGGACACTCATTTGCATGGGCCACTGCCAGAAAAAACAGTGGGATTAGTACTTCCCATGTCTTCTGCATCAGAAAAAGGGTTTTTTGTTATTCCAGGAGTTATTGATCAAGATTATAAAGGAGTTATTAAGATACAATTGTACACTGATATTCCTGCATCATTAATGGCCAGTGACTCTATTGCCCAGTTATTATTGCTTCCATACATCCCTATAAATCCTTTAATTGGGATCCCACAAACTGGTGGTTTTGGGTCCACTGAAATGGCAAGTTCTCCAGTTGCTGCAGAATTGCTAGCGCTGACAAAAAATTTGACTACAGATCAACCAAAAATGACAATTGAAATTCAGGGAAAATCATTTTCTGGCCTTATAGATTCCGGAGCAGATGTCTCTGTGATACGCCAAAAGGAATGGCCAAATGAATGGGCGCTTGAGGACTCTCCGGCTGTTCGTGGAGTGGGTGGTATGCAGTTTGCAAGAAGTAGTGTACATTGGTTGAAGGCATTGCATAGAGAAACTGGTGAGACTGCAAGGATTCAACCTCTTGTGTTGCCCCTACATATAAACTTGTGGGGTAAAGATTTGCTGTCACAATTTCGCACAAAAATTGTTATTGGATAATGGAAAAATTACAATTGTTAACCTCTCAGCCAGTCTGGATTGACCAATGGCCACTTCCAAAAGAAAAGCTTACAGCTTTACATCAATTGGTAGCTGAGCAGCTACAATTAGGACACATTGAGCCTACTTCTAGTCCATATAACACTCCTGTATTTGTTATTAAAAAGAAAAATGGAAAAACATTTCTACTATGGCTATGCTTTATAGTGAGTTAATCATCAAAGGCCGAAATCGCAGTATGCATTTATATGGCATAGATCTAGTTCAGTTATTTTTACCTATCTCCCTCACTCTGTGGGAAACTTGGTATAGTCAATCCATTGAATTGCAAATTGCTCTTGACAATTGGCCAGGGAAGATTTCTTGCCACACCCCCAGTGACCCTTGTTTCCAGTTGCTTCGAAACGTATCTGTAAATTTTAATTCAGTTATTGCTAAGCAGCCAGTTGGAGGAGTGACCGTTTATGCGGATGGTGGTAAGACCTACGGCGCTTGTGCATGGAGACAGGAAGGGGTATGGAAAACAAAAATTACCCCTCCTCAGCAATCAGCACAAAGGGCTGAATTAGCTGCTGCTATTTTGGCCTTACAGGAATTTGCACAAGAACCACTAAATCTTATTGTGGACTCTCTTTATGTTTATCAACTGATACTTAACATTGAATTTGCTTATCTTTCTCCATCTGTTGATGCTAATCTTATGAGTTTGTTTCTAGCTCTGCAAAACTGTCTTCATTCTCGCACACATTCTCTACATATTGCACACATTCGCAGCCACCAGCCACTTCCCGGGAGCTGCAGGAAGGGAATGACGTGGCTGATGCAGTGGCCTCAGCCATGTCCTGTCTCTCGCTTTCTCCTGTTACTCCATGGGACTCACATAGCTATTTTCATCAAAATGCCAAAGCTCTTTGTAAACAATTTGGTCTCACTGCTGCAGAAGCTGCAGCTATTATTCAACAATGTCCTAGTTGCAGTGCTCAATCCACTGCTCTTCCTCAAGGAGTAAATCCTCGGGGGACATCTGCTTGTCAACTATGGCAGATGGATGTCACACAACACGCTCCCTTCAAACCATGGCACCATCTGCATGTCACTGTTGATACCTATTCAGGATTTATTATGGCAACACCTCAACGAGGAGAGGCTACAAACCATGTAGTCAACCATTGCCTCCATACCTTCACACATGTGGGGCCACCAATGGAGATAAAAACCAATAATGGCCCTGCTTACATTAGCACCGCCCTTGTGGAATTTTGTCATCGATGGTCAATTATACATAAATTTGGCATTCCCTACAATTCCACTGGTCAGGCCATTGTGGAACGAGCTCATCAGATGCTAAAACAAGCACTCCTTCACACAAAAACAAAAACGGGGGAAGTGGATAATTATGGCTTGCCTTACATACAAAACATTCTTAATATTACCTTATACACTTTAAATTTTTTAAACATGACAGGATCTCCGGCTGCTACGGCAGCCAGTAGGCATTTTGCTTCCTCCCCTTCTGCAGGTACGCCAAGTCCAAAAGTTCGGTATAAGAGACTACCAGATCCAACGTCGAAAGGACCTGTCCCTCTGATAACTTGGGGCCGAGGATACGCTGCTGTTGAAGATAAGGGGACAGTTGTTTGGGTTCCTGCTCGCTGTGTGAGTCCTTATCATCAGCCAAAGGGGCAAGGGGATGGATTTGGGGGAATGGAAAAGAAACACATTGATCCAGGACATGGGGAAGCTAGCAAACCTTCATAATAAAACTGATTGTTGGGTATGTATGCACATGCCAACTCACAAAACATCAGGGCTTCCAATGGTTGCAGTACCTTTGGCCGAAGGTAACTGGTATAAGGGACAATGCTATGGTTGTTCAGGGATGTGGTCTAACAGTTGGACTAAAAGTAACATAAATACATTGCATCTTGGAAGCCGAATCCAAGAGGTGGCGGGTATCTGCTGGACTCACAATGAGACAGTAGAGAATATGACTTACTTGGGAACATATCCATTTTGTAACAAAACAATTGTTATTAGCAATGGAAGTTGGGTTTATCCGGATGACATGAAAACTAAAAATCTCACTTACTTTGTACATAATATTTCTAAATTTGATATCATATCTTTGATCAATGAAAATGGGTGTCCAATTATCCCTGCCACATGTTGTCCCATCATGATAGAAAACCAGCTGCCCAAATGTGCAAATGGGAAATACGCACCACCGCCCACTTATTTGGCTATGTTAATGGAATCTTTTGTACGATTAATCTATGCTGAACCAAATACGGTTGGTCATCTCCTGGGAGCAAATCTATGGTTGCTGTGTGGACGGATGGCCTATGATCGCATGCCAGCACGATGGAAAGGAGTCTGCACCTTTGGGAAAGTGATCCCATCTCATGTCATTTTAAAATCTTTGGGGACTGCTCATATCCGCAATGCGCGTTCCGCAACGGAAGTAAACTCTGTTTTGAATCATGACTACTGGACACAGATATCAAGGGGAGTTATTCCTCCTTTAGGAGTCATGATGAACTATAGAGATTTGCATCGTTTAAACAATTGGACAGTTACTATGTTTAAAGACACCATTAAAACGCTAAAGCTGCTTGAAGAAGAACAAGGAAAAATCCTTGACTTTGTCCTGCAAACCAGATATGCGATGGACACTATTTTGGCTGTGCAAGGGGGAGTTTGCGCTGTGATTCATACACATTGTTGCATGTATATTTCTGATTATTCTCCAAACATTACAGCTACTATACAGCATATGGAACAAACCCTGAGTGAGAATCCATTACAATCGGAGGACAAGGGACTGGACGTGTGGTCTGCACTTTGGTCCTGGTTGCCAGATGGTTCATGGATTCGTCACCTAATTGTTGGAGTGATATTGCTTTTTATACTTTCTCTTTGTGTATGCTGTTGTATCCAATGTCTCCCTGGACTTTTAGGAATGTGTCGGGTGAAGCCTACGGAAGGAGAACTGTTGTTGCAGATGGCGAAAAGCTACCGAGGCATCTGCGATCAAAAAACTAAAACAGGGGAGATGTGGGAATAAAACTTTGACTTCAGTATTGGGTAATGATTAGTCTAAGACCTTATACATACATGTCTGCCTAAGGGTCACTGAGATAAGCAAGGAAATTAAAAACAAACACCAGAAACAATTAAGCAGCTCAGACAATTGTAAACAGTTTTGTGTGCTATATCTAATTATTGTAATCCACAATGTGTATGCTTACTATGTACGGATTTCTCAATAAAAGGGGGCACTAGAATTTGCTCTAGACTCCCATCCCGAGTACACCAGCCTCTGTGTCTCATTCTTTCTTTCCATGGGAGTCCACCACAAAAATGAATTGGGAATTACGCTAAGAGTGTATTATATGATATATGAGACAAGTGAAAATGAACTAAGAGATGTTAAGAGGGTTTTATTCTTATTAATCTGCATATATATATTTTCTTAGGCTTTCGCGGGTACTTACATGTGTGCTGTTTAGCTTCCTTCGGGTATTCTCCCACGTCATTGTAGTTCTGTTAAAGTTGTAGCAACGTTTCAGCAGAATCTCATCTGCCATCCTCAGGCTTCTGTATAGAGTTAGTTCCTGGTTTCAAATTTGAGGCTTGTCCATTCTGATTGGCTGGGAGCCTGGATCTGTGCTCATTGGACTTGGAGTTTGATTGATTGGTGTTTCTGGTTTCTTCTGTCTGTTTTGTGGCTTTGATGGGCTGGCAACACTCTGTTCTTGTGTTGGAGGCTTTCAGTGCAGCTTGGCTCCGTGTGAAGGGACGGCTGCTCTTCATTAGCAAGCTGCTATTCATTAGCAAGCTGGGTTTCACCTGGGTGCCTGGTGGGGGGGTGTTTGGGTTGGAGCTATCAGAGGGAGTCTGTCTCTGCTCAGGTGTTTGTCTGTTTTGTGGCATGGAGATCTTTCTATTTGAGAGTGCAGGTTTCCAAATGATTGACAGTCTGCTGGAATCATCTCTTCTATTCATGCTTTCAGGTCTTTTTTCAATCTCTATGGCTTCTCTGATGATGATACCCTCTGATGCCTCCAACTCAAACACCCCCCCACCAGGCACCCAGGTGAAACCCTGCTTGCTAATGAATAGCAGCCGTCCTTTCACACGAAGCCAAGCTGCACTGAAAGCCTCCAACACAAGAACAGAGTGTTGCCAGTCAATCAAAGCCACAAAACAGACAGAAGAAACCAGAAACACCAATCAATCAAACTCCAAGGCCAATGAACACAGACCCAGGCACCAAACCAATCAGAATGCACCAGCCTCAAATTTGAAACCAGGAGCTGTGGGACCGACATCCATACAGAAGCCTGATGATGGCAGATGGGATTCTGCTGAAACGTTGGTACAAATTTAACAGCACTACAATGACGTGGGATAATACCCGAAGGAAGCTAAACAGCACACATGTAAGTACCCGCGAAAGCTTAAAAAAACAAATATCTGACCTCTACGGGGAGGAAATGAACAGCCAGATCAAAAGCTATGAGAAGCTGGAAGTTAAAAGAGCAGGAATACTATGTGACCTAAAATTCCTATGCAGCTGCAGAGACAACAATGTAACACCAACCTGCTTCAAATTAACATTTCATAAGAACACAGCAGCTACCAAACGTATCCTGAAAAGAACAGAGATAGCTCTACTCAGAAAAGAAGTTCACAGTAAAAGATTCCAATTAGATCAGTTAAACAAAGATTTGCTAGCACTACACCTGGAATTGAGCAGCAAAATCCACCCTCTACTTTGGGATAAGATCAAACAACTTACAACTTGGACAGCTGAAACTGAAAATACTTACAAAAATGATAAACTCTCAAAAAAATTGAAAAAATTAGAAAATGACAAGAAAATTCCCAATAACCCACAACAACACCTGAAACAACTAGTATACAATGTTTCCAACAGAGAACTCAACAAAACAGAAACAGATGTCCTATCCAAAGGATTCAATTATGCCATAGCACCCAAATAAAATCCCAACAGAATCCATCATATGTGCAGTAGAATCCAGCCTAACCAAATTAAATACAGATGAAGCTGACAGAATAAGACACCAGGTTACTCACATCTTATGCACAACGAAACCACCCAAAAATAATTTGCAAAAAGATGAATTCAGAGCGTTACAAACCCTGAAAAATGATAATAATATCATAATACTCCCAGCAGACAAAGGAAATGCCACAGTAGTAATGGACAGAAAAGACTATGAAACAAAACTGACAGACCTACTCCAAGACTCCACATACAAACCTATAAATACAGACCCAACCACATATCTAGAAAAATCAACCAAGAAGAAAATTATAACCAGCCACATAAGCAAAGAAATCCAACCGACGATCATCCCAAGAGAAAAATCTTCTAGATGCCCCAAATTATACGGCCTCCCAAAAATACACAAAGAAGGCATACCTCTCAGACCCATAGTCAGCTCCAAAGGAGCACCATTACAAAACCTAGCTAAATACTTAGCAAAACAACTACAGCCCCATGCTGAAACCGCAGCTTCATATGTACAAAACTCATACCACTTCTTAGAAATGATCAAAGATCTACACATGGAACAAGAAGATCTGCTTGTAAGTTTCGACATGGTTTCACTATTAACTCA
Source organism: Laticauda colubrina (assembly GCA_015471245.1). NCBI lineage: Eukaryota > Metazoa > Chordata > Lepidosauria > Squamata > Elapidae > Laticauda > Laticauda colubrina. Next base: position 9,522 of record BLBF01016089.1, read on the forward strand.
AGTCCCGATAAAAGAAACTCTTGAAATCGTCAAAAATAAATACCAACCAGCTAAACACCTCATGGAACTAAGAGAACACTGCCTAAACAACACATATTTCACATACAAAGGACAAAGATACAAGCAAATCGAAGGAGCCCCTATGGGATCACCACTGTCACCCCCCATTGCAAACCTGTTCATGAAGAATTCAAATCCAGAGCCCTGGCTAATGCCACCCACAAACCCAAAATATGGCTAAGATACATCAATGACACATTTGTGATTTGGCCCCATGGAAAAGAAAACCTAAACAATTTCCTAACACACCTAAACAACACACACCCCAAAATCAAGTTCACCATGGAAACGGAAATAAACAAACAACTACCATTCCTAGATGTACTAATCTACAAAAGAACAGATGGCACACTGGGACACACCATATACCAAAAGAAAACACACACCAACCGCTACCTCAACGCCCAATCCCACCACCACCCAGCACAGATAAATTCCGTAGCGAAAACCCTAATTACCAGAACCAAATGCCTGGCAGACAAGACACATATAAAGACTGAACTATGCACCCTGACTGAAGTATTGACAGCCAATGGCTTCCACAAAAACAAAATCACCAACTTGATCCACAAAAACACACCAAGACATAACAGAGACCTAGAAGACCAACAGATCTATGGAACAGCTGTCTTGCCCTACATAAGAGGTACCACAGATAAAATCAGTAAGATACTACACAGGCATCACATCAAGACTGCCTTCAAAACAGACAAAAAAATAGCAGCCATCCTGAGGAACCCCAAAGACAAAATTGACCTGGAAAACCAAGGCATATACGAAATTCCCTGTACATCATGCCCGGCCACATATATTGGACAGACCAATAGAAGAATAAGTACCCGCCTAGAGGAACACAAAAATGCAGTAAAAAAGCTGGAACACACCTCCTCACTAGTCCAACACATGAAAACCACAGGTCACAACATCAACTTCAATGGCACTAAAACCCTGGCCACTATAGAAAACCCCAGCCACAGAATCATCAGAGAAGCCATAGAGATTGAAAAAAGACCTGACAGCATGAATAGAAGAGATGATTCCACCAGACTGTCAATCATTTGGAAGCCTGCACTCTCAAATAGAAAGATCTCCATGCCACAAGCCAGGCAAACACCTGGGCAAAAACAGACTCCCTCCGATAGCTCCAACCTAACCCCCCCACCAGGCACCCAGGTGAAACCCAGCTTGCTAATGAAGAGCAGCCGTCCCTTCACACGGAGCCAAGCTGCACTAAAAGCCTCCAACACAAGAACAGACTGTTGCCAGCCAATCAAAGCCACAAAACAGACAGAAGAAACCAGGAACACCAATCAATCAAACTCCAAGTCCAATGAAATAGGTCCAGGCTCCCAGCCAATCAGAATGAACCAGCCTCAAATTTAAAAACCAGGAGCTGTAAGACCCACATCCATACAGAAGCCTGATGATGGCAGATGAGATTCTGCTGAAACGTTGCTACAACTTTAACAGAACTACAATGACGTGGGATAATACCCGAAGGAAGCTGAAGAGCACACATGTAAGTACCCGCGATAACTTAAAAAAACAAATATCTGACCTCTACGGGGAGGAAATAAACAGCCAGATCAGAAGCTATGAGAAGCTGGAAGTTAAAAGAGCAGGAATACTATGTGACCTAAAATTCCTATGCAGCTGCAGAGACAACAATGTAACACCAACCTGCTTCAAATTAACATTTCATAAAAACACAGCAGCTACCAAACGTATCCTGAAAAGGACAGAGATATCTCTACTCAGAAATGAAGTTCACAGTAAAAGATTCCAATTAGATCAGTTAAACAAAGATTTGCTAGCACTACACTTGGAATTGAGCAGCAAAATCCACCCTCTACTTTGGGATAAGATCAAACAACTTACAACTTGGAGAGCTGAAACTGAAAATACTTATAAAAATGATAAACTCTCAAAAAAACTGAAAAAATTAGAAAATGACAAGAAAATTCCCAATAACCCACAACAACACCTGAAACAACTAGTATACAATGTTTCCAACAGAGAACTCAACAAAACAGAAACAGATGTCCTATCCAAAGGATTCAATTATGCCATAGCACCCAAAAAAATCCCAACAGAATCCATCATATGTGCAGTAGAATC
>BLBF01016090.1:0-11335 GCA_015471245.1 Laticauda colubrina
TATAATAAGGCCGGGTCTTATTTTTTTTTGAGCCCCGAAAAAATGGCTTGGCTGTCTTTTCAGGGGTGACTTAATTCCCCTCCTTGCATCTTCAGGCAGGCAGGTGGCAACGGCTTGGATGTTGACCTCGGCATTGGTGGGGCACTTCATGTCAGGGTCAGCACAGGCAGCACCATATTCAGGTGTACAACAAAAGTACTTCCTAATGGCAAGCCCCTCCACCATTCCCCCCCCCATTTTGCATGTTTTAATATAGGCCTTAATTTGGGGGGAGGGGCTTAATTTCATTTCATACCTATAAAACATGCTGGGACTTCCTATTGGGGGAGGCCATATTGTTGGAGAAACAGTTGATTCATTTAACAAATGTAGCAAGAAAAGTTGTAAAATGGGGCAAAACTCACATAACAAATTTCTAACTTAGAAGAATTTCTTACTTAAAGCCCTTAAATCAGAAGTGGTATTCAGCAGGTTTTGACCAGTTCTGGAGAACCAGTAGTGAAAATTTTGAGTAGTTCAGAGAACCAGCAAATACCACCTCTGACTGGAGATTTTACAGCATCCTTTCCCTGCCATGCCCACCAAGCCATGCCCACAGAACTGGTAGTAAAAAAATTGAATCCCATCACTGCCTTAGAAAATTTATTATATAAATTATAGGTAGTTCTTAACTTAAAACTATTCATTTGGTGATTTACAGCAGTGAAAAAAAAAGACATACCGCTGATCCTCACACTTACAAACATTGCAGCCTCCCAACAGTCATGTGATCAAAACTTGAGCACTTGGTAACATATTTATGAAGGCTGCAAAATCCTAGAGTCATGTGATCACCATTTGTGATCTTCCCAGCTGGCTTCCAACAAGCAAAGCCAATGGAGGAAGCTGGATTGATGTGATCTGCTTCTTCCACAGCACATAAAGGTAATCAAATTAACCACAATTCACTTAAAACTTAGCAACAGAAATTCTGTTCCCAATTATGGTTACAAGGCAAGGACTACCTGTAAATTAAGGGATGTGGTGGCTAAGTGGCTAAGACACTGAGTTTGTCAATCAGAAAGATCAGCAGTTTGGCAGTTCAAATCCCTAGCACCGCTTAATGGAGTGAGCTCTCATTACTTGTCCCAGTTTCTGCCAACCTAGCAGTTTGAAAGCATGTAAAAATGCAAGTAGAAAAATACGGACCGCTTTGGTAACAGCATTCCGCACGCCTTCAGCATTTAGTCATGCCGGCCACATGACCATAGAGATGTCTTTAGACAGTGCTGGTTTTTCAGCTTGGTAATGGATATGAGCACCACACCTACAGCCAGAAATGACTAGAATGTATGTGCGAAGGGAACCTTTACCTGTACATTAAATGCTTGAATTGGTGTCATTTTGTAACAAACACTTCCTTACTTATTTGTCAAATGACATTTGAATATTCCTAGGCAGAATAATAATTTGATTAGTCTACAGAGATTGAGTTTTGATAGGCTCTATATAGCCCCAGTGTACTGAGCTTGTGAGATTCTTATCTGTTATGCAATTGAATATTTTTTACCTCCCTTTACTCACTGCTTCTCATTCTTTTCCAGCACTTTGCATAATGATGCTTATTTTTCCAAAATGGAATTGTGTGATGGATATATAAATATGTATGTATTTCTTGTCTGGTGCTTCTACATCCTTAAGAAAGATTAAGAGAACACTTTCAACTGTTCCTCCCAGGGAAGTATACTTTAAAATATCAAATTTCTCCAGTGGAAGTTGTTGGTTTCTTATCCTTACCTATCCCACCAAGCCTCAAAATATGATTATCTTAATATAAAACAGTAGCCGGTGAAATTGTTTTAAGAGGAAAAACACATATTCTGTATAATCTCTTCTGATGAATACTGTGGTCATAGCATTGCAGATAAGCAGAAGTTTCTTTAGAATTTCTTTTTAAAAGACAACTTCATGCACAGTTTGGAAATATTAAGTTTTCCTGCCCATTCTGCTCCTTATTTGATATTTATATTTCACATTCTTTTTTTGTTAAGCTGCCATTCACTTCAGCAGATAGAAACTGTGCGAGCAAGTTAATCCTGTGCTTAGTTAGATGCCCTAGACTTAATTTTGAGTACAAAAAGGTGATATATTAAAGGGAACAAGTAGTTTCCATGTAATGCAAAAATCAGAAGTAATGCAGCAGGCTCTTTCCATTCAATGAGACTTTCTGTGAGTGGGAAAACTTACCCCTGCTCCTGGTGACAGGAAGCATCTCCAGTGTTTTCATGTTACTACTTCAATTCAGACATGATGGGTCAGAGGGTGGAAAAGAAAACCTGGTTCCTCAGAAAAAAATGTCAATGTTTTTTAAAATGTTGTTAAGCTTTGCCAAAGCTGTGTGTGCCCCCTTGATGCAGAGGATCAATAGTATGTGGGAGACTGCTTGTGACTGCAATGAACTGAAGTGTGATAAACTCAATAACTATTTCTGGAATGGAGCTTCCCGATTAAAATAGGGGCCACTGAGTTCAAGAAATGTTTTTCAAGCATCCACTGAGGTCTTCCTGACTCCTACACTATTTTTCCTTTCCTAATCAATAGAGTGCCAGTATAATATCTCTACCAAAGCTGGAGCTTTAAATGAACCACTGGCCACTCCTTTTATTTGGATGTTCAAACAAAAAAAAACAGGATTATTTTAATTGTGAGCAAAAAGCCATTCATTGCTGCTGTTGTTATTATCCAAACTGATCCACATAAATCAAAGTTAAAACAAGAAAGCCTTAGTATTTTTCTTCAAGTTCATTTGTGTGATAATAAGAATAACATTTAGACTTAAAAGGAATAAATGTGTTAAAGCCTATTTTGTCTCAGTAGAGAAGTGCTGAAGAACTTGCAATTAATTCCCTTCCCTATGTAAACACTTGCTCACACCCCTATATATTCTCCAAGTCAGAGTCAGTCCCCTAGTTACCTTGAGTCTTGGCCAGTTGCTGAAGGCTTGCAGTGTCTTAAAGGAACAGACTGATCATCTAACCAACTGTACTTATTTCACTGATCCCAAATTTTTGTATTTGTAGTCACCCTCAGATTCCTGCCACCTTCCTGCTTGTTTTGTTCATTGTCATCTTGTGTTAAAAAAAAAAAAAGACTTTCATAAGAAAGACTTTCATACATTTCTGCAAAGTTTCCTGGAGGAGACAGGGAGACGGAAAGACGGGGGAGGGAGAGAGAGAAATGTAGTGCAGTGTGATGTAGCACTGGCAATGCAGTATTGAACATTAAGGTGATGTCAACCCTAAAGTGGACTTGACTGAGGCCATCTTTCTGGCTTTAGGGTTGCCACAAGGCAGAAGAGGGGATAGGGAGGGGGAAATAGTTAGCTGGGGTTTGCAGTCAAAACAAAAAGTTTTTTCTGTGGGAACCAAGGTCATTCCAATAGGTGGCTGGGAGAGGAGGATTGAAATAACCAGGCAACCAGCCAGCATCTCTGTTGGACAATGTGACTGATGGCTTGGAGGAAGAGGAAAACTTTCATTTTTAATCAGGTGAAAACCGCAGGAACTTTCAAAGTTAGTTTTCACCAGTTGTGCCAATATGATGTATCCAATAAATTGTTCTTTGAGAAATCTACATGCCTCGGAGTTCTGCTTTCAATGGATGCATTACTTGGAGTGTTGACAAGTGACATATTTCACTGAAGCTGAAACTAGCTTCTAAATATATGATGGCTGTCACACATTTACAAATTCTGGTATGATACAATTTGGTACTGCAGAAAGTTGAGCAAAAGGCAAGAAAGGATGAAACATTAAACTAAATATGGAGAATTCAGGATGCAAGACTGAAAGATTGGGGAAGAAAGGTATTCCCAGATATATAGACTTAGATTATAGCTTAATCTGTCCTAGCCTCAAGAGGCCTGGCAGTGGGAGTGAGAAAGGATTAATGGATGGGAAAGAAGCAAGCAAATTATTTTGGAGAAGATAAAGAGAGCTAGTTGAGAAATGGGAGTAGATAGAGATGGCTCAAGAGTTTCAAAATGGCAAGCTGTAAGGAGTGACTGTTGACTTTCAAGATTTTGTTACTAGAGTCCATATTAATAAAGCAAAGTTCCAGTCATTTCTGTCTCCTCATCTGGCCTACCTCAAGGAGCTGACAAAGCCACAGTGGGAAGATTGAAGCCTTGCACCCTTTTGAAAAGGAGCTGTTAGCCAACACACAACCATAAAAAGGACTGAGGGTTTGATTACCTAGTCACATCTACCAGTTCGACCTCGATGTCAGTCATTGTGAATATCTCTGGGAAATATAAAATCCCAACGATAGGGGCACCAAGAAAGACAAGAGAGAATGTCAGAGAAAGACAAGAGAGAATGTCTTTCTATTTGAGAGAGCAGGCTTCCAAATGATTGACAGTCTGGTGGAATCATCTCTTCTAGACTCTCAAATAGAAAGATCCCCACGCCACAAGCCAGGCAAACACCTGGGCACAAACAGACTCCCTCTGATAGCTCCAACCCAAACACCCCCCCACCAGGCACCCAGGTGAAACCCAGCTTGCTAATGAATAGCAGCCTGCTAATGAAGAGCAGCCATCCTTTCACACGAAGCCAAGCTGCACTGAAAGCCTCCAACACAAGAACAGAGTGTTGCCAGCCAATCAAAGCCACAAAACAGACAGAAGAAACCAGAAACACCAATCATTCAAACTCCAAGTCCAATGAACACAGACCCAGGCTCCTAGCCAATCAGAATGGACCAGCCTCAAATTTGAAACCAGGAACTAACTCTATACAGAAGCCTGATGATGGCAGATGAGATTCTGCTGAAACGTTGCTACAACTTTAACAGAACTACAATGACATGGGATAATACCCGAAGGAAGCTAAACAGCACACATGTAAGTACCCGCGAAAGCCTAAAAAAAACATACACATATATATATATATATATGTACCCGCCTAGATGAACACAAAAATGCAGTAAAAAAGCTTGTTTTGCTAAGTATTTAGCTAGGTTTTGTAATGGTGCTCCTATGGAGCTGACTATGGGTCTGAGAGGTATGCCTTCTTTGTGTATTTTTGGGAGGCCGTATAATTTGGGGCATCTAGAAGATTTTTCTCTTGGGATGATCGTCTATTAGATTTCTTTGCTTATGTGGCTGGTTATAATTTTCTTCTTGGTTATTTTTTCTAGATATGTGGTTGGGTCTGTGTTTATAGGTTTGTATGTGGAGTCTTGGAGTAGGTCTGTCAATTTTGTTTCATAGTCTTTTCTGTCCATTACTATTGTGGCATTTCCTTTGTCTGCTGGGAGTATTATTATGCTGTTATCATTTTTCAGGGTTTGTAACGCTTTGAATTCATCTTTTTGCAAATTATTTTTTGGTGGTTTCATTGTGCATAAGATGTGAGTAACCTGGTGTCTTATTCTGTCAGATTCATCTGTATTTATATATATATATATGTTTTTTTAAGTTTTACTTTAAACCTTACAAACTCAATACATAAGCCTGATGATGGCAGATGAGATTCTGCTGAAACATTTTGCTTCCTCTCTATCCATCTAGCATGCGTTTATTGATGTTTCATCCGCTCCGAAAGTTTTGGGCTGCCCAAAACTTTTGCGCGGAAAATGTATCCAGTTCGTCGTTCGGCATCCGCTACACATCCAATAGGCACCCGTCACACATCCGCTATATCCGCTTGGCGTCCGCTGCGCATCCGTGTAACTCGCATCAACCCGGACGCAGTGAGGAAGCTACGGCTCATCTTCAGATGCCCAGGTATATAACGCCAGTCACCTCAAGGAGGGGCTGGAAAGCAACCTCATCGTGGGCTTCCCAGATCCAGACCCCCTGCCCAACGACACACAAGATGTGCCCCACTTCATCGTAGGGATAACGCCTTATCCCTCAGAACCTACCTCATGAAGCTCTATACTTCCAGACTCCTCACCCGTAAAGAGAGGATCTTCAACTACAGGTTGTCCAGGGCAAGGCGGGTGGTGGAGAACGCCTTTGGCACCCTGGCCAAAAGGTTCCAGGTACTTCTCACCACCATGCAGCATCACCCAGAGACCGTGAGGAGGATCGTGGAAGCTTGCTGCATCCTGCACAATCTCATGCGCACCCGCTACCCAGTCTTGCAGAACAGGCTCGTGGACCGTCAACAAGGCAATGGGGACATGGAGCCTGGGGAATGGAGGCAAGGGCGAAACCTGATCGACACTCAGGATGTGCAAGGCCACAACAGAGCCTCACGGGAAGGGAAGAAGCAGCGCAACCTCCTGAGACACTGGTGCAACTCCCCAGCTGGAGCAATGGAGTGGCAAGACAGGATGATAGATGATTAATGTGTGCTTCCTTCAGCCTGTCTCATCACACGGATGAGATTGGGCCATGTATGTTGAGTGGTCCTACAATGAACAGGGCGTTCAGCAAAGAGTTGTGTTTGTGTTCAAATGTGTGGATCAATGTTTACATTGTTATTGGTAAAAAAGGGCCATAGGTGTGGCACCTGGGAGGGTAGACAATACAGTCCCACTATGCTTGCACTGGAGGTTTATCTATCCCACAGCTATTAGCCATCTCAAAGGTATCCCTGCTCATTCCACAGGTATACCTGCCCACCCCACTGCTATCTTAACCCATCCCACAAGCATGCAAAGGCTTAAGCCAATTCTAAAAGTTTCCACCAAGACTTTTAAAAAAAAAACTGTTAGGGATAACATTGTTTACCCTAACTGGTTTAGGTGAAATAATAACTATGATTCATAGTTAGTGTATGTTAAAGTGTCTGCAGCTTTAACTGTGGAAAAGTAATTAAGGGAGTGGTTATGGAAACAATATAAAAGTAGCAAGATTACAGCTTGCTGATTCTCTGGCTTTGATGATCCCTGATTACTGCTTGGAATCAAGACTGCATTGCTCGAACGGGAGAGACAACAAAGGACTGATTTGTAAGTGAACTGACATAGGCTTTTCTACATGGACTTTGCTAACTGAATATCCCTGAATGGACTGACTACATGATACATGACTATTGGACTGTTATTTGACTATGCTATTAACTTATAATGGAATAAACTATATTCTTGATAGCACAAGCGTATCTGTTATTTTTATTGTATGTTAATAAACATACAAGCTTAGCTCACTCATTTATCTGTGTGCCTATCTGACTAACGCTGCACATTCTGTTTAGCTTGTCTCCCTAACCCTGGTTGGAGAACCCAGGCTTAACACTGGTTATGGGCCCAGAGGCTGCAAAGTCAGTTTAAATAGGATAAAACAGATTTATGTAAAAAGTGAGAGTTTGTATGGTTATACATTACAGTAAACAGACAGCTGTGTTTTATTAATTATATTTTTATATCCATATAAGAAGACATGGCAAAAGTCAATTTACAAAGTTTGTCCCTTATATCCAAGCTGGATGGAACAAACTATGCATCATGGTCTACAAAATGTAGTCTACTTCTACGAGGAGAAGGTCTGTGGAACATAATTGAAAATCCACCAAACGTAGAAGAATGGGATCCAAAGGATGAGAAAGACAGACTAAAGATAGAAGAATTTATGCATAAAAATCAACAAGCCATTTGCATAATTGGGTTAACCTTAACTGATCAACAGCTTGTTTATATCCACGGAGAGAAAACGGCTTTTGGGTGTTGGCAGAAGCTGAAGAGGATTTATGTTCGAGATAATGTTGGTGCTCACATAAATCTAACACGGAAGCTTTTCAGGACGCATCTCCAAACAAATGGTGATATGCTGAGTCATTTAAAAACTATGCAAAGCATTTTTCAGGAACTGCACGAGAAAGAGCTTATATTCTCTGAACTACACCAAGTTTACATAATTCTATCTTCCCTTAATGAAAGTTATGATAACTACGTAACTTCACTTGAAATTTTGCCAAAGGAAAATTTAACTTTAACTGATATAACTGGCAGATTGATCGAAGAGGCCAGAAGAAGGCATGAAAGAGATGAATTAAGGAGGGAGCAACCTCAAAAAGAAGATAATGAATCTCCTACTGCATACGCAATTAAAAAGTGTTTTAATTGTGGAGGAAGAGGACATTTGGCAAGATTTTGTAAAAAGGCAAAGCGCCAGAACGCTGGCCAGAATACTAAAAATCATCAAAAACTAAATAAAAATTTAGAGTTAGCCATGTATACTAACGGAGCTGTAAAAAATAATTTATGGGTGGTTGACAGCGGAGCATCCCATTGTATAACAAATGATAACAAAATTTTCATAAAAATGTCCCAGAGTACACAGCAGATATCGTTAGCCAATGGCTGGAAACTGAAAGCTAAAGGTCAAGGTACAGCATATTGTTCTTTTATAAAAGAGAATGTAAAAATGTTATATGTACCACAACTTAAGTTTAATTTAATTTCAGTTAGAATTTTGGTTAAACTAGGATATGTAGTTACATTTAGGGGAGATAACTGCATCATTGAAAAAGAAGATAAGAGAATTACTGCATCTTTAAGAGGTGGATTATATGTGTTAAATGATGATGGTTTAAAGGTGGCTAACACAATTTATGAAAATAAGAAACCTCATGACGAATGTATTCACTTGTTACATCGAAGGCTAGGGCATTTAAATTTTAAAATGCTTAAGAAAACTGTTGAATTGTCTAAGGGAATAAGTTTGAAATCTTGTAATAAGTATTTGCAATGTAATGCCTGTAATCAAAATAAGAGCAGGGTTATACCGGCTAATAGAGTTGATGGATTTACTACTAAAGAGCCTTTAGAAGTAGTATTTGCTGATTTAATAGGTCCTAAAAAACCAAGTGTAGGAGGAGCTCGCCACATACTAAGTATAATGGACCACTATTCTAGATATGGCTTTTGCTATTTAATGAAGAGCAAAACTGAAACATATCAAAAATTATTTAATTGGTTAAAATTTGCAGAAAGAAAAACTAAAAAGAAATTAGTAACTCTCATCACAGATAATGGTACAGAATTTACAAATAATAAATTCCAGAACAGACTAAGAATGTTAGGTATTCAACATAAAATGTCTGCACCATATAGGCCACAACATAATGCCTTTATAGAGAGAAGAGGCCAAACATTACAATCAATGGCACAAACTATGATGTCTGATTCAGGATTACCTGACAATTTATGGGGAGAAGCAATAATGTGTGGTAATCATATATTAAATAATGTTGTTAATTCAACAACAGGTGAATTACCATTCACACTGTGGCATGGTACAAAACCTGATTTAAGTTACATGCACACATTTGGAACACCAGCATGGGTGCATATCCCTACACAACTTAGATACAAAGGACAGCATAGAGCTAAAAGATTGATTTTTGTAGGTTATACATCTAATCATAGATCTTATAGATTCTGGGAACCAGGTACATCTAGAGTTTACACCAGTGCTAGTGCAAAATTCCTAGAACATGTAGGATGGAATAGATTAGAGCAAGATTTAAATAATGAAGTAATTATTGAACCCTACAAAAGGCAGAAAGATCAGATTAGCTATAAGAAGAGTCCAATTAAAGAAGTCCCCGAAGAGCAAATAGGACCAGAACAAGAGGAAATAGTTGATCAGGAAGAGTTACATAATCAAGAACAATTAATAAATGAAAGTCCACCTGTAAGTCCTATAATACCTAGACGTACTACACGTGTAACTAGACCACCTGATAGGTATCAAGCAAGTATAGTTTGCCAAGTAACTAAAGTTCCAACTAGTGTAGATGAACTTAGGATGTATCCTGCTAAGGATCAGGAGAATTGGCAAAAGGCTATGGAAAAAGAACTAAATTCATTAAAGGTAATGAAAGTGTATGAAGATGCCAAATTACCTCCAGGAGAAAAATCCATTGGGTGCAAATGGATATTTAAAGTAAAAACTGGAAATGATGGGATTGTTACCCATAAAGCTAGGTTAGTAGCTCAAGGATTTAATCAAACTGCATCTGATTATGATGAAGTTTTTGCACCAAGCCTTAAAGCTACATCTTTAAGAGCAGCATTAGTGTGGGCAGCTAAGAAAAACTATGTCATTAATCATTTAGATGTAGAAACTGCTTATCTACATGCACCATTGCAGCACACTATATATTTAAGAAAACCAATTGGTATAAAAGAAAATAATGTAAATAGTAATGATTGTTGGAAACTCAAAAAGAGTCTTTACGGGTTGAAACAATCTGGGTTTGAATGGAACCAATATATTGTGAAAGAGTTAAACAATATAGGTTTTAAATCTGGTTTAGCAGATCCGTGTGTGTTTAAAAGAGAAAATAATGGAACGGTGTCATTATTATTATTATTTACTGATGATATTGCTTTAATAACTAAGACTAATAATGAAGCTAATGAGATTATATCATTATTAGCCAAAAAGATAAAAATAAAGCATTTAGGTGAAATTAAAAGGTATCTAGGATTGACAATTAATAAAACAAATAATGGTTTTAAGATATCTCAAGAAGATAAAATTTGCCAATTAATTAAAACGTATAAAATGGAACTTTGTAAACCAGCAAAGACTCCAATGAGTCAGGAAGTTTGCCAAACTAATGATCAAAGTCCCAAATTTGATAAGTCCATATATCAATCTTTGATTGGTAGCTTATCATATATAAGCAATTGGTCAAGGCCAGATATAGCTTATAGTGTAAATCAGCTGGCACGTTTTAATTCAGATCCAAAACAATGTCATTGGCAATCATTAAAATGAATTTTAAGATATCTTAAAGGAACAATGAACCATGCATTGTATATAGAACCAAAGGGTGATTTGAGTCTTAGTGCCTATGCAGATGCAAGTTTTGCAACTGATATAAACACTAGAAAATCAACATCTGGGATGGCTATATTATTTGGTAAGACACTAATAGGGTGGAGGTCAATCAGACAACAGCATATTAGCTTGTCCACGATGGAAGCTGAATTTTCATGTCTGTCATTATTATGCACTGACTTGATTTTCTACAAACAGTTATTATTAGACATGGGTATAACTGTAAAAGATTCCATTATTGTGTACGAGGATAACCAAGCAGCTATAAAGTTAGCTACTAGTATTGCTGTAAAAACTGGATCAAAACATACTGATTTAAGATATTTAAATGTAAGAGAATCAGTGAAAAATGGAATAATTAAATTGGAATACTGCATGTCAGAAGAAAACATTGCAGACCAATTTACAAAAGCTCAAGGATCAATTAAGTTTAAAGAAAGTTGTGAAAAATATAATTTAAAGATGTAAATGATTCATAGTTATTATTTAACCTAAAAGGGGAGAATGTTAGGGATAACATTGTTTACCCTAACTGGTTTAGGTGAAATAATA
>BLBF01016091.1:0-16988 GCA_015471245.1 Laticauda colubrina
TACAATCAGTGTGTCGGTTGGTTTACAAATTTTTTGTGCATCGATTTCATAGTCTCAATGACAGTTACATTACATAATAACTCATATTATCAGAAATTGAATATCCTAGTATTATTATTAATCAATCATTTGACTATAATTTTGTTCATTCATACTTTGCGAGATAGCTATACTTAGTTTATTTTATAACAATTCATATAGTCTTTCCAAATCTATCCTAAAAACATTTTATATATGTAATAATAATAATAATAATAAAAAGAAATACATCTTTATATATTCATTATTTTCTATAATTCTACATATTCTATTACTATATTTTGTTATCTAGCCATTGATAGAAAAGGTCCCAAATTTTGTAAAATTGTTTATCCTCTTGTTCTCTCATTTCAAATGTGAATCTACTCATTTCAGCACATTCCAGTATTTTCTTGATAATTTCCTCCTGCAATGGTATTTTCTCATTTTTCCAATTTTTAGCAAATACAATCCTAGCTGCTGTTAGTACATTTACAATCAAATATTTTCAATCTTTGCTGTATGTATCAGGTAGAATTCCCAATAAAAATATCTCTGGTTTTAAATCTATATACTTTTTAGTCAATTTTTTCCAACCACGTGTGGATTTTAGTCCAATATTTTTTGCATTCGCACAAGTCTACCACATATGGTAATATGAGCCAGGTATCTGATGACATTTCCAACTTCTTTCGGATTTATTTTTGAACATTCTTGCTATTCTTGTTGGGGGAAAATGCCACCTGTAAAACATCTTATACAAATTTTCTTTAAATGCTGTTGACATTGTCATTTTATAATTTTTAGACCACAATTTTTGCCATTTCTCTAGATCAATCCCATATCCAAAATTCTTCCCCCAAGCAATCATAGTTTCTTGAACTTGTTCTTCTTCTAGTTTAATTTCTAATAAATATCCATACAATTTTTTAATCACCTTTTCATCAGTACCTGTCAAAATCTTATCTAAATCAGTCAATTTATTATAGAAACCTTCTGTTTTAAAGTCTTTTTTATACCTTGAATGTATTTGTGCATAAGAAAATCAATTCATCTTTATACTTTGTTCCTCTAGTTTTTGCATCAATTTAAGTTCACCCTTTTTAATTCAGAATTTCCCCATATCTAACTGTTTGTTCCTTCTTATATGTTATAGGATAAGAAAATGCTTCAATAGTCGATAACCAGACTGGAATTTTCAAATAACATTGTCTTTTAATCTTCTCCCAATTTTACCACAGAGACTCCTGTATATGATGTCTTCTAAAATAACCCTGTATTTTAGTTCCCTTATACCATAAAAAGGCATGCCACCCCAACAACAGATCATGTCCTTCTAATGAGAGCAATCTAGTATTTCTTAATGTTATCCATTCCTTAACCCATGTCAAGTTTGCAGCTTGGTAGTACAACTCCCAATTAGGCAGACCAAATCCTCCTCTAATTCTAGCATCTTGTAAGAGTTTTAACTTTATTCTTGCTTTCTTACCTTTCCACATATATTTCAACACAATTTTGTTTAAATCTTCAAAGTAGTCCTTTCCAAGCCTAATTGGTATTGTTTGAAACAAATATAAAATTCTGGGTAAAATATTCATTTTGATTGTTGAAATTCTCCCTATTAGTGACAATTGTAAGTTTTCCCATTTCGTCAAGTCTAGTGCTATCTGTTGTTTAAGTTTAATGGAATTGTTCTCTTTTAATGTACTACATCTTGCTGTCAAATGTATCCCCAAGTACTTAACCTTATTCATGACTTGAATTTTCAATACATCTGCCAATTCTTCTTTTTGTCTTAGTAACATATTCTTTGTCAAAATCTTTGTCTTATCTTTGTTTATTTTCAGGCCAGCCACCTTGCCATATGCCTCTATCTTTTCCAATAGTTTTGGTGCTGTTTCTAGAGGGTCTCCTAAAATAAAGGTTAAGTCATCCACAAAAGCTTGCAATTTAAATTCTTCCTTTTTAATTTTCATTCCTTTTATACTCTTTTTATCTCTAATGTTTCTATTTAACACTTCCAGAGTTAATATGAACAGCAAAGGTGATAGTGGGCAACTTTGTCTTGTACCTTTTCTTATATTGATAGAGTCTGTTAATTCTCCCACGATCATTACCTTTGCCATTTGCTTATAATATATGGTTTGTATTACTTGAATAAATTTTCTGGCAAAGCCCATCTGTTCCAATAATAATAACATGAATCTCCAGTTCACATTATCAAATGCCTTTTGTGCATCTAAAAATATCAAAGCTATTTGTTTTTCGGGGTGAGCCTCATAATATTCCAAAGTGTCCAATATTACTCTCATATTATCTTTAATTTGTTTCCGGCAGAAATCCATTTTGGTCAGAATGAAGAAAATTATTTAAATATTTTTTGAGTCTCTCTGCCAATATTGAAGCAAAGATTTTATAATCTGCATTTAATAAAGAAATGGATCTATAATTCTTAATTTGTTATGGATCAGTCTCTTCTTTTGGAATAAGTGTAATGTAGGCTTCTGACCATGTTTTAGGTATCTTCTTCTTTAGCATAACTTCATTCATGACTTCTAGCAATGGAACGTTCAGCGATTCTTTTAATGCTTTATAGAATTCTGTCGGAAGTCCATCTGGGCCTGGTGCCTTCCCATTATTTTATTTCTTAAGTGCTTCGATTAACTCCATCATGATTATATTGCTTTCTAACATTTTTTTCAGTCTCTTTATGTATCTTAGGTAGATTAGCATTCTGTAAATACTGTTTAACTCTTTCCTCATCAATATTCTCTTGCTCATATAATTACCCAGAAAAGTCTTGAATTATTTCCTTCTTCTCTTTATTGCCGTGGCAAACTTGACCTTGATCATCTATTAACTGAGATATTTTCCTTGATTCTTTTTCCTTTCTCAGTTTGTATGCTAACCATCTACCTGGTTTGTTTGTATCCTCAAAATAATTCTGTTTTGCATTTCTAATTTTCTGTGCTAATTCTTCTTTTTCTATTAAACTCATTTTATGTTTAATTGTATCCAGTTTTAGCTTAATGTCTTTTTTCTGTGGCGTTTTCTGTAGTTCTTTTTTGAGTCTTTTATACTCATCTTCTAAAGCTTCCAGGGCTTGACTTTTCCTAATGTTCCTTTTCCTTGTGTAGTCTATTATCAAGCCTCTAGCATATGCCTTCATTGTGTCCCATACGTTCTGGATTGAAGTATCTTCTTTTTTATTTTCTCTAAAGAAAAAAACCAATTATTTCTCCATCCGCTGTATAAAATCCTTCTCCTTTAGAATGGTATTATTTAACATCCATCTCGATCTTCTTTTTTGTCCTTCCCATTCAATTGTCATTGTCTTATGGTCTGCCCAAGTACTTGTTTTGATATTTGTTTCTTGAATATTAGATATTAATTCTGTTGAAGTCCAAATCATATCTATTCTGGACCATGTTAAATGTCTATTTAAGTAAAAAGTGTATTGTTTGGTTTTAACATTTCTTTCTCTCCATATATCTTTTAAATTTATTTCATCTATCATTTTAAAAAAGGATTTGGGGAGAGTCTTCCTATTTTGCTTTGTTGTTGTTGTTATTGTTGTATAATCCAGTTTATTGTCTACAATTCCATTGAAATCTCCCATCATAACTATATTGACATAGTCCAGTTCAATTATTTTCATGTTTAATTTTTTATAAAAATTCTTCTTGTTTATCATTTGGAGCATAAATTGCAATCAAGAGTGTTTTCATATTATTGTCCATTATTTCCACCATTAATACTCTTCTGTCTTCATCAGTATAAATCAATTTTGCTGAAATGGTCTCTTTGATATATAAAACCACTCCTCTTTACTTACATTGAGTCAAAGAAGTACATATTTTCCCTAATTTTGGCTGTATCAACAATTGTTCATGTTGTTTTTTAATATGTACTTCTTACAGACAAATTATATCAAAATTTAGTTTCTCTAATCTGTGAAAAATTTTCCTTCTTTTAACAGATGAATTAAGCCCATTTATATTCAATGTATTCAGTTTTTTCTCTTCCATAATTATGCTATATAATTAGGTTTGGCAGCTCTCATAGATCTTGGTTCACATTGTTCTTTAAGCCCCTGTCACACTGCACCAACGGATGCAAAGAGGAGGTAAAACGGACAAAAAACCTTGCCATCCGTTGGTTAACGCGATGTATCCATTCTGTACTCACTGCCTCCGTTTTGCTTCCTCTCTATCCGTCCAGCATCCGTTTATGGACGTTTCATCTGCTCAGAAAGTTTTGAGCTGCTCAAAACTTTTGCGCGGAAAATGTATCCAATTCGTCCATTCTGCATCCGCTACGCATCCGCTAGGCATCCATTCTGCATCCGTTACACATCCGCTATATCTGCTAGGCATCAGTTCTGCATCTGCGCAACTCGCATCTGCTCGGACGCAGGGAGGAAGCAGAACGGATGCAGAACGGATGCCTAGCGGATGCAGCACGGAAACAAAGCATTTAAAATGGAAAAAAACTTCACAGAGGGGTTCTATCTCGGATATTAAGAATGTCTTGAGGATGCCAAAGGATGCCTAGAGGATGCAAAGGGACACCTATACTGCCTATAAGAAGGGGGAGCAACTCACCTGCATCTCGCTTTCAGACCAGCAGCCCAGCTGTGCAGACCTCTGCAGCCTTCATCTGACTCTTCCTCTTCCACAGCATCCAGTCATGTCCACCGTGGATCGTAACAAAGTCCTTTTGGCAGCCACCATCCTTCTGCAACAGTGCAAAACCATCTACAGGCTTTGTGAACTCTACTACGGGAAGAAAAAGAGGTGGCCAAGAAGCGTCTGGGTACGAAGATGGTTCGCCAGAAGAGCAGAGGACGGACTGTACAACAAGCTGATGGTGGAGCTCAGGAACGAAGACACTCGGGCATTCCAGAACTTCATGAGGATGCCTCCAGCCATGTTTGATGAAGTTGTGCAGCAGCTGACACCCAGGTTGACCAAGGCAAACACCAACTTCCAGCCCAGCCTGGACCCTGGGCTCAAGGTGGCACTCACTCTGCACCACCTGGCCTCAGGAACCACCTACAGGAGTATGCAGTACGGCTGGAGGGTGCCACACAACACCATCAGCATTGTGGTCAGAGAAGTGGTGCAGGCCATCATCGAAGAATACAAGGAGGAGCTCCTCCAGTGCCCCTCCACTGAAGAAGGATGGAAGAAAGTTGCAGAGCAGTGGTATCAGAAGTGGAACTTCCCCCACACCATTGGAGCCATCGATAGCAAGCACGTGGCCTGCAAAGCACCAGCCAACTCAGGGTCCTCTTATCACAACTCCAAGGGCTTCTTCAGCATCATCCTCTTTGCCATGGTCGATGCTGACTACAAGTTCATGTACATCGATGCTTCAGGCAATGGGTCAGCTTCAGATGCCCAGGTATACAACACCAGTCACCTCAAGGAGGGGCTGGAAGGCAACCTCATCATGGGCTTTCCAGATCCAGAACCCCTGCCCAACGACACGCAAGATGTGCCCTACATCATCATGGGGGATGACGCCTTCTCCCTCACAACCTACCTCATGAAGCCCTACACCTCCAAATACCTCACCCATGAAGAGAGGATCTTCAACTACAGGCTGTCCAGGGCAAGACGGGTGGTGGAGAATGCCTTTGGCATCCTGGCCAACACGTTCCAGGTACTTCTCACCACCATGCAGCATCGCCCAGAGACAGTGAGGAGGATCATGGAAGCTTGCTGCATCCTGCACAATCTCATGCGCACCCGCTACCCAGTGTTGCAGAACAGGCTCGTGGACCTCCAGCAAGGCAATGGGGACATGGAGCCTGGGGAATGGAGGCAAGGGCGAACCCTGACAGACACTCAGGATGTGCAAGGCCCCAACAGAGCCTCACGTGAAGGGAAGAAGCAGCGCAACCTTCTGAAACACTGGTGCAACTCCCCAGCTGGAGCAATGGAGTGGCAAGACAGGATGATAGATGCTTAATGGATGCTTCCTTCAGCCTGTCTCATCACACGGATGATATTGGGCCATGTATGTTTGGTTGGCCTACAATGATCAGGGCATTTAATAAAGAGTTGTGTTTATGTTGACATGTGTGGATGATTATTACATTATTATTGATAAAGGGCCATAGGTGTGGCACCTGGGAGGGTGGACCATACAGTCCCACTATGCTTGCACTGGAGGTTTATCTATCCCACAGCTATTACCCATCCCAAAGGTATCCCTGCCCATCCCACAGGTATCCCTGCCCATCCCAAAGGTATCCCTGCCCATCCCACTGCTATCCTTACCCATCCCAAAGGTATTCCTGCCCATCCCACTGCTATCTTAACCCATCCCACAAGCATGCAAAGGCTTAAACCATTTCTAAAAGTTTCCACCAGGACTTTATTAAAAAAAAGAAATGAAGCAAGTGTGTGAATCATAAATAGACTTTATCAACAACAAGCTCTAAAACAAAAATGAGTCTCTGGCACTCCTCTTGGTCGCTCAGTCTCAGGGGTCCAGGTGCTGTGGAGGTGGTTGGTGCTGGAGTGCTTGTCATCAGCTCCTCCAGAAGCAGAAGCAGCAGAAGCGCCAGCCCCAGAAGAGCGAGCCCGTGCTGCAGAAGCCCCAGCAGAACCAGAGTGAGGGCCAGGGGGCGGGATGGTAGTCCTGTCCCTCTTGCAAGGGCTGGCAGCAGATAGCTGAGGCTTGCTGTGCTTCCGCATGGTTGTGGGGTTGCTGGCTGGCAGGAAGGCTGGCAGGGAGGCAGGAACCAAGGCTGGCAGGCAGGCAGGCACCAAGGCTGGCAGGCAGGCAGCCACCAAGGCTGGCACCAAGGCTGTCAGGAAGGCTGCCACCAAGGCTGGCAGGAAGGGTGGCAGGAAGGCAGGGCACCAAGGCTGGCAGGGAGGCAGGAACCAAGGCTGGCAGGCAGACTGGCTGGCAGGAAGGCTGGCAGGCAGGCAGCCAGTAAGGCTGGCCGGGAGGCTGGCAGCAAGGCTGGCAGGCAGGCAGACAGCAAGGCTGGCAGGGAGGCTGGCAGGGAGGCTGGCAGCAAGGCTTGCAGGCAGACATGCAGGCAGGGCAGGCAAGGCAGTCAATCCGTCTGGCAACAGGTCTTTCCTCTGAATGGCGACCTGCTTTCGAGCTGCTTCTGTTATATCCGTGGGGCTGATGCAATGCATCCTCCCCGCATGCGCAATTAACACTCTGCATCCGCTAGGCTTCTGCTGTGCATCTGCTGTGCATCCGCTGTGCATCTGCTGTGCATCAGCTTCATCCGTTCGGCGTACATTCTGCATCCGCTGTATCCGTTCCATGTCCGCTTTGCTGAGGTCCCCCGGAAGCCTAGCGGATGTGCCATCTGCTCCCATCCACTTCCATCTGCTAGGCTTCCGCTCTGCATCCGTTTTCCATCCGCTCTGCGTCCTCCCCCGTCCGTTCCTTTCCGTGTTATCTGCTCTGGTTAGGCAAATTTTTGCCCCTTCTGAGAGCGGATAACAACGGATGGAATATTTTTCTCGTCCGTTGTTAAAGTTTTGCATCCATTGGGCAGTGTGACAGGGCCTTTAGTCTCCACTGATCCACCTACTGCGCCTTCTTCTTTTTCAGTCTCCATTTGGTCGTCTTGAATTTCAATTAGTGAAATCTCTTTTTCTGCCTCCTCTCTCCTTTCAAAAAATTCTGCATAAAATAATTCTGCTTTCTCGATTGAGTCAATTCTATATCTCTGTTCTTGCCATGTAAAAATTAACCTTTCTAGGATTAGCCATCTATAATTCACCTCTTTTTTCAATAGCATTTTAGTCAAAAATCGATTTTGTCTTCTCATCTCTCTCACTCTTCTGGGTATTTGCTTTAAAACCACAATCTCCTTGCCTTTGTATTTCAATGTTTTCTCTCTTACCACTTGTAATATTTGTGTTTTAATGGCTTTTTTTGTAAATCTGATATGAACTTCTCTTGGTAGGTTATTTCTCATCGCATATCTTGTAAAAACTCAGTATACCTCATCTACTCCATCCATCATCTCTTCTCTTATTTTCAAAGCTTGAGCCAATATTTCTATCATTATCTCAGCTAGATTTTGTCCTTTTTCTTCCTCTATGTTTTTAAATCTGAGATAGAATTCTGATCTGTCCATATCCCATTTCAGTATCCCACTTTTATCTTGTTCAACCACTGTTAATCTGATATCGATATCTCCAATCTTCTTGTCTCTTTGTTTATCTTCTTCAATTTTTGGGAATCTCTCATCATACTTCACCATCATTTTTTGAATATTCTCCACCTTTGCATCAGTTTTCTGTGTTCTTTGCTCAATGTTTTCTATTCTCTTTTCAATGGT
Organism: Laticauda colubrina; assembly: GCA_015471245.1. Classification (NCBI taxonomy): domain Eukaryota; kingdom Metazoa; phylum Chordata; class Lepidosauria; order Squamata; family Elapidae; genus Laticauda; species Laticauda colubrina. Next base: position 8,348 of record BLBF01016091.1, read on the forward strand.
ATCTGATTTTATTTTAAGGTCTTGGATTCCTTGCATAATCATCTGTAGAGTCACTCTTTCTTGATCTTTATCTTGCTTTAACATTGTCTGAATTGAACATTGAACATTGAACACTAACAGTACAGCTGGTAAGGGTGTGTGTGTGTCCCAACTTAAGAAAATAAAAAGGACACACTGCACTTTATTTAATTATCCAAGGCTCTTGTCATAGCTCTCTCCAAACTTCAAAGCCAAGGTTCAATTGTTGATAGAAATCCAAAAGAACACCTGTAGTAACACTCTTCCGTGCTCTTCCTTCTATCTTTTCATGTAGCAATGTCCTTGAAAAAGAATTTCAGAGCTTTCTTTCTCAGCTTTCTCAGCTTCGTCTAAAATATTTTCAAGCCTCTAGTTGGCAGTGTTACAAAGTTTCTTTACTCTTACTCTCCCCCTCCTTTCCTGGACAAAACATAGTAAAAGTTAAAAAAAAAACAAAAACCAAGTGTAACTTAAGGGAGCCTCTAACCTAAAATATTACAAAGTCAAAAAAGAGAAAAAATAGATATAAATAGAGAGAAAACCAGTCCAGTTAGCAAATGCTAAATCACAATAGAAGTCCAGCCATGAGAAAAAAAAAACATAAAACAAAGCCTTACTTTGACATTTCTGTTTAAAAACTGCCACTTATTCAGTTCTGTCAAAACTTTTACAAATTCTTTTTCCCCTTAGGGGTCCTTTAAAGTCCTTTTAAGTCTTAGAATAATAAAAGAACAATTCTCACCAAACCGACACACTTTCTCTTTCAACCTCTTCTGTTCGGAGCTGTCCCAACTTCAGCAGCTTTGGTAGCTGCCTCTCTGCCATTGGCAAAAGGGCTTCTCCTGGATCAACCAGGGACTTTGTGATATCCCTGGGATCTACAGGGTGCGCCCTTCACTATCACTATCTTTGGGATGGTTTAGGTCCATTTGGACCATCCAGGGGCAAAGATATCGGCTGCAATCTCAGACCTCCAAGATTGCATGCAGTATTGGTGTGATGCCAGCTCTTCCCCTCCCACTATAGTTACCAGGAGCTGTATTCACTTGGCATACAACACTAGCCTATAAGGTGGTCGTATTACTCGAGTTGAACGTCTTGATAATACAGGGCTTACTGGTGGACTTTCCTATGCCACCTGCTCCTGTTCTTCTATTTCTTCCTGTGCCTGTTCTACTACTTCCTCCTGTCCTTCCTCTTTAATGGCTATTTGTTGTTTACTGATTTCATCTTTAGGGACTATTTGGGTGTCAATAATAATATCATTGCTGGATTCCTGTTCCAGTTTATCCCACCCAACATGCTTAAGGCATTTTGCACTAGCACTACAATAAACATGAGCTGTGCCTCGATCCCAGAATCTAAATGCTCTATGGTTGGCCTCATAACCCACAAAAAATAATTACTTAGCTCTATGTTGCCCTTTCAGTCTTACTTGTGAGAGAATATGCACCCATGCTGGAGCTCCAAATGTGTGTAGGTAACTTAAATTTGGTTTTCTGCCATGCCAACGAGTGAATGGCAATTCTCCAGTTGTTTTATTAACTACATTCTTCAAAACATGGTTACTACACATTATGGCTTCAACCCCACAGTGTTTCAGGTAAATCTGAATCAGATAACATAATGCGAGCCATGGCTTGTAATGTTGCCCTCTTCGTTCTATGAATGAGTTATATTGTCGTCTGTAAGGTGCAGAACATTTATGTTCAACACCAGCCAATTTCAATATAGTTTGGAATCTTTTGTTAATAAATTCAGTCCCATCATCAGTTATTAAAATAATTACTTTACTTTTCCATTTTCTTTCTGCAAACCTTAGCCAGTTAAAGAAATGTTGGAATTTTTCTGTTTTGTTCTTCTCAAGATAGCAGAAACCATATCGTGAGTAATAGTCCATAATACTCAAAATATAACAGGCACCTCCTAAACTTGATTTCTTAGGACCAATTATGTCAGCAAAAACAACTTCTAAAGGTTCTTTGGTCTTAAACCCATTTAGTCTGTTTGCTGGAGTAACCTTAAGGCTAGGTCCCACTGGCCGACGGACGCAAAACGTGTGCAAAAAGGACACAGCAGATGAGCAAAATTTCAGGGGTGGCTCCATCCGTTGTCATCCACTCCAAAAAGTGGTGAAAATTTGCACAAACAGAACAGAAAAGAACGGAAAAGAATGGATGGGGGTAGTACGTAGCGGAGATGTTAAATGGATGTTCATAGGAAGCCTAGTGGATGACAGCGGATGGAAGCGGATGATACCTCCGAAGGGCTTCCGGGGAAGAATTGCGAAGCAGACGTATAGCGGAAGGGGCTGATGCATAGTGGATGAAGCGGATGCATCACAGACGCATATAGGAAGCAAAGTAGATGCCACGCAGATGTATATCAGATGCAAAGTGTTCACTGAGCATGCGGGGAGTATGAATTGCATCAGCTCCGTGGATATAAAAGGATGCAGCTCGCACTCAGTCAGCATTCAGAGGAAAGACGTGCTGCCACATAATCTTGAAAGAACACCATGGTTCATCAGTCAGGGAAGAAGAGGTGCCTACTGTGCCTGTGCCTACTCGTGCCAGCCCTGGCAAGAAGGACAGAACCAGCATCCCACCCCCTGGCACTGACTCTGAAGCTGCTGGTGCTGCTGGTGCTGCTGGTGCTGGTACTGCTGCTGGTAGTGCTGGTGCTGGTGCTGCTGCTGTGGTGGACCAGCCCCAAGGCCCTCAAAGCCCTGCTGCTGAAGGCCCTGCTGCTCAAGCCCCTGAAGGCCCTGCTGAAGCCCCTGCCAGAGGGAGATAGAGGCAAGGGAAGGAGAAGGGAGAGAGGAAACAGTACACCGTTTCCGAGGAGGAGGCCCTGCTGAAGCCCCTGCCAGAGGGAGATAGAGGCAAGGGAAGGAGAAGGGAGAGAGGAAACAGTACACCGTTTCCGAGGAGGAGGTGCTGGAATGGCTGAGGGAGAACGAGTATCTGTGGAGAAAGGGCTACAGACTCTATCAGGACACCAAGAAGAAACAGGCAGCTTGGAGAGACAAGGCAGAGAGCCTGGGCTACACTGCGGATGTACTCCTGGGATGGTGGAAGCACATGCACACCTGGTATGGCAAGCTACACCTCAAAAACTCTGGGCAGGCCGATGTCAAGCTCACTGACCAGGAGATTTACATCATGGCTGTACATCTACATGGCATCTACATGGCCATACGAAACTACATGGCAGTTTCCTGGAGGGTGAGGTCCGCCACTGAGGAGCAGCCCCTCTGAGACCCCTCTCCCTCAGACAGTCACAGACTTCAAGCCTGTGAGGTCATCTTCAAGCCAGGTGCCAGCTACACTGTCCATGCAGGTGTCTTCAGAGGGCCCCAGGGCAGAGACCCCCCCCAACAGCTGCACACCCCATGCCGGAGGACTTGGAGGATCCCCTATCACAAATGGAGGGAGAAGCGGCAACCACCAGAGACCAACGCACCCCCACCCCCTCCCCCACCCCCAGCTCCACAGGATGCAGGCAGAGAGGCAGACTGGAGGGCCAGAGCCACACTGTCCTGTTGGAGATCAGGGACACAATGAAGACCAGCACAGAACTTCTCTCTCAGCTGGTCCACTTGGACAGAGGATCCTCAAGCCGCCACACCTTCATCACCTACGTGAGCCACACCCTGAGGGATCTGCCTGAGGCCCAGTACCAAGTGATGAAGGAGAAGATAACAGCACTTCTGCACAACCCTCAAGGCCCAGCTGAACCTGCTCTGACCCAGTCCAGGTCTGCTCCTCCACCCCAGGTGATGTCACAGCCCTTCCACGGCTTTCAATAGCCTCTCACCTACCAAGACTACGACTACCAGGACTTCCCACAGCACAAGCAAACCTTCCTAGTCCAGGCCCGGGTTCATTGCACGCCACAGATGCCACACCTCACCCAGCTGCAGACCAGATAGCCCCACTACATTCCTCCTACCTCCACCCCACAGCCAACCCCATCAACGGACAATCTGTCATCAGTCTTGTGACTGACATCTCAGGTACTTGATAAAGGGCTTCTCAACCTCATGGGACTGAGTCAGCTCTCTGAGATCTTCCTGAACACACCATCCCTTGTTGTACTCTCAGGGCCAAGCACCCCAATAGCGCCTCAGAACAGCACTCAAGCCACAGCCACCTCCACAGTCCCTTAACAGTGCCCGCTTAACAGCTGAGACCATGGACATGGCTCAGAGTGACTGAGAATAGTGCCAGAGACTGAGTTGTTTACTTGTTAAGTTTATCTTTGCTTAAGACACTTTACTTGGTTCATTTTGCTTATTTAATAACATCATACAGTTTACTTAAGACAGTTAATAAAGGTTATCTTTGCTTAACACACTTAATTCAGTTTACTTGGTTCATTTTGCTTATTTAATAAAGTCATAAAGGTTACCTCAGAAAGGTAATAAAGGTTATCTTTGCTTAAGACACTTGGTTCATTTTTTTTACTTAATAAAGTGTTGGTGAAAACTTTTAACAAATGGTTAAGCCTTTGCATGCTTGTAGGATAGATAAGGATTGTTGTGAGATAGATAAGGATAGTTGTGGGATAGATAAACCTCCAGTGCAAGCATAGTGGGACTGTATGGTCCCCCATTCCATCTGCCTCACATATGGACCTTTATTATCAATAACAATTTATTCATTGATCAACACATTTCAAAATAAACAAAGCTCTTTATTAATGCCCTATTCATTGTAGGACCACTAAACATACATGGCACAATCTCATCAGTGTTATGCGACAGGCTCAAGGAAGCATCCATTAATCTTCTATCATTCTGTCTTGCCACTCCACTGCTCCAGCTGGGGCACCAGTGTCTCAAAAGGTTTGCACCAGTGTCTCAATAGGTTGCGCTGCTTCTTCCCTTCACATGAAGCTCTGTTGGGGCCTTGCACATTCACAGTATCTATCAAGTTACGTCCTTGCCTTGATTCACCAGGCTCCATGTGCCCATTCCCTTGTTAACGGTCGACAAGTCTGTTCTGCAACACTGGGTGGCGGGTGCGCATGAGATTGTGCAGGATGCAGCAAGCTTCCACGATGCTCCTCACAGTATGTGCTTCATGCTGCATGGTGGTGAGAAGTACCTGGAACGTGTTGGCCAGGATGCCAAAGGCGTTCTCCACCACCCGTCTTGCCCTGGACAGCCTGTAGTTGAAGATCCTCTCTTCACGGGTGAGGCATCTGGAAGTGTAGGGCTTCATGAGGTAGGTTCGGAGGGAGAAGGCGTCATCACCAACGATAAAGTAGGGCACATCTTGTGTGTCGTTGGGTAGGGGGTCTGGATCTGGAAAACCCATGATGAGGTTGCATTCCAGCCCATCCTTGAGGTCACTTGCATTGTATACCTGGCTATCTGAAGCTGACCAATTGCCTGAAGCATCGATGTACATGAACTATTAGTCAGCATCAACCATGGGAAAGAGGATGATACTGAAGAAGCCCTTGTAGTTCAAATAAGTGGACCCTGAGTTGGCTGGAGCTTTGCAGGCCACGTGCTTCCCGTCTATGGCTCCAACGGTGTGGGGAAAGTTCCACCTCTGATACCACTCTTCTGAAAGTTTCCTCTAGCCTTCTTCAGTGGAGGGGCACTTGAGGAGGTCCTCCACGTATTCTTCAATGATGGCCTGCACCACTTCTCTGACCACTTTGCTGATGGTGTTGTGTGGCACCCTCCACGCATACTGCATGTTTCTGTATGTGGTTCAAGAGGCCAGGTGCCGCAAAGTCAGTGCCACCTTCAGTCCAGGGTCCAGGTTGGCACAGAAGTTGGTGCTCGGCTTGGTCAACCTGGGTCTCAGATGCTCTAAAACCTCATCAAACATGGCTGGTGGCATCCTCATAAAGTGCTGGAATGCACGAGTGTCTTCATTCCTCAGCTCCACCATCTTCTGGTCATACAGTCCAAACTCCATTCTTCTCATGATCCATCCTCGGACCCACACCGCTCTTGGACGTCTCCTTCTTCTCCTTCTGTGTAAAAGGTGAAACAGTTTGAACAGAGTTTGTTTCTGGTGATGAATGATCGCAGCTACCATACGGACTATGTCATGATCCATGGTGGAGAACAATGGATGATGTGGAAGACCAAGACCAAGGGTGAAGAGATTTGTACACCACAGCTGCTGGACTCATACTGAGATCCAGATGATTTCCTCTCCCTTTTTATAGGAAATATTGGTTGTCCGCAAGGTGTCCTTCTACATACTCTAGACATACTGCAGACATCCTAAATATCCGAGATACATCCCGGATACAAACGTTTTGTCTGTTTTAATCCTTATATACGAGATGCATAAACTAAATCGTTTCTATTTCCGTGCTACTAATGCTGTGTAGACATTCCGTGTACCTTTCGTTTCCTCCCTCTTTCCATTTTCAGCTGCAGCGGATGTGAGTTGAGGGTATGGCCAGAGGATGCAGAGAGGATACAGCGCACGTTTAATAGATGATAATGGACATAGAACGTTTGTTGCCTGTATATGTCGCGGATATACATCGTACAAGGCGGAAAGTTCATCCATTCAAAAAGTTTTGTGCAGCTCAAAATTTCTTGAGCTGTTGAAATCTCAGTGGATGGATGCTTGAGGAAAAAAGCGTATGAAACACGTATGCACTGAGTACACAATGGATGCATAGCGTTTTCCAATGGATGGCAAGCTTTTTTAAATGTTTTACATCCTCTTTGCATCCGTTGGTGCAGTGGGACAGCGGCTTTACTCTTTTCTTGACTACAAGCATTACAGTATAAATACTTGCTATAGGGTTTCAATTTTAGTTCCTCTGACAATTCAACAGTTTGTTTGAGCATTTTGAAATTAATGTGCCCTAGACGTCTTTGCAGTAAATGTATACATTCATCATGTGGCTTAACATTGTTATAAACTGAATGAGCCATCTTCAACTGGTCATTATCATGTATCACATATAAATCATTCTTTAAAGTAGCAGTTACCCTTTTTACCTTCTTTCTCTATTAAACAGTTATCTCCCCTAAAGATTACTACATAACCAATATTAAGCAAAGCCCTTACTGATAGCAAATTAAATTTCAGTTTAGGTACATATAAAATCGTAAAATGTTCATTTATGCAAGAACAATATGCAGTATCTTCACATGATGCTTTAATCTTCCATTCATTTGCCAATGATACATGTTGTTTACTCATGGACATCTTTACAAACCTGTTTCTATCTTTAGTAATGCATTGTGATGCTCCACTATCAACTACCCACAAATCATGGTTTACAGTTGAATTGCTGGACATAGTTAAACTAGCATTCTTCTTAGCCTTCTGGTGTTTACTAGTATTCTGTTGTTTCCCCTTCTTACAGAATCTAGCTATATGTCCCCTAGCCCGACAAGAAAAACATTTCCTAACATTATAGGCAGTTGAAGACAAATCCTCTTCTTGTGGTTGTTCCTTCCTTAGCTGGTCTCTATCTAGCCGTCTTCTTGCTTCTTCTAGTAATCTTCCGATTATGTCAGTCAATGTCAGTTTATCTCTGGGCAGGACTTCCAGTGAAGATACATAATCATCATAACTTTCATCCAATGAGGAAAGAATGATATAAACTTGATGCAGCTCTGAAAATATCAGTTCTTTTTTCATGTAGCTCTTGAAAAGTTATTTTTATGAAATTTAAATGAGCTAACACATCTCCACCTTTCAGAAGATGTGCTCTAAACAGTTTACGTGTAAGATGTATGTGTGCGCCTACACTGTCACGAACATAAATCCTCTTCAAATTTTTCCAACAGTACTGTGTATTCACACTAATTCTCAGTTATCTGAGCCTGGTATAGTCTGGGCCCATAACCAGTGTTGAGGTAATTCCCCGTTAGGAGAATGAGCGCATATAGGGAGATGTATCGAGAGTAGTTTGAATAATACACACACAGTACATAGATACACTGTACAGGAAATGTAGATTTTTACTTCCAGAAAGTTTAAGCAAAGTTCAAAATAAGCAGTCCAAAAGTCATTCACAGGTTAATCAGTCAGTTTTTCAATCCAGGGATAATCCAGTAAAAAAGTCCAGTGTCAAAAACAGTTCAGTATTAGACTTACATTAAATCCAGTAATATCAGTCAATTAGGAAAAATGGAGGAACGGCAATACTTTCCAACAGAACAAAATAAAGATACACTCAAACTCTCTTCTGAGACTAAGACTAAGGCTAAAACAACCCAGGTTTCTGGCTCCATCTTATGGTCATTTGAGTAACCACACCCAATTGCAGTTTTTAGCATGCTCTTAAAGAGACAGTATTAAAATGTCTATCCTGCTTTATATATTTCTAACCCAAATACCTGTTAGGTGACTTATATTCCTAACAGCATTCAGTTTTTATCTGGTGGCATAAATTTTTTATCGGTTTTTGAAGTTGGCAACATGACCAGATTTATCGAGAAGTGATTTCCTTTTGGATTGAAGCTTCCTTCCTTCATTCCTGTGTTTGTTGTTTGTTTTTTCTGGTTTTGGGAGTTGTTAATGGAACATATAGTTTGATGACTCTTTTGACTTCAAGTAAAAATATGTTGTGATGGTTGTTAGGGATAACATTGTTTACCCTAACTGGTTTAGGTGAAATAATA
>BLBF01016092.1:0-14137 GCA_015471245.1 Laticauda colubrina
GCTAAGTCGCTGCTCCAGAAAATCAGATTTATGCGCGTATAAGCCGACCCCGAAAATTTGGGGAAAAAAAAAGCGTTCTAAAGTTGGCTTATATGCGAGTATATACGGTAAAGTATGGCTCATTTTCTAGTTTATGAAATCAAATTTAAACTTCACTTGCAATAACTGGGGGGCCCAATTCAGCATGAAGGCTTTAGAAAGTAGAAAGCATGGAGGTGCAATACGTTGGAATAAGAAAACTGCAGAATTGTTCGTTCTTAAATTATGCATCTGACTGCAGAATGTATCTGGATAGTTGTGTTCTATTGCCCAACATAAGATATAAATGTTCTGGTCTAGGAGCAAGGGTGGGATGCTAACAGCTCTACCCGGTTCTATAGAGCAAAACGTAAAACGCCGGTTGAATCCCACCCCTGTCTAGGACTTTACAAGGCAAGTTATCTGCAGTGGATTATGCAATTTTATAAAATTGTTCCAGTTCTGGTTTGGATAGTACTAGATTGAGTAAGCAGGTGAATACTGTAGAATTCTGAGTTGTTGGTGTTATTATTTAAACCAACTTGTGATCTTGAAATACTACTCTATTCCTGTGTGTGTTATAATTCTTCCAGACTCACTGGGTTTAGTTCTTTTAGAAGTTTCATAAAGCAAGCAGCAGAAAAAATCATGTCTATTTCATTTGATCAATTGCAAAGATCCAACAGATAACAGTAAAGAAAAATAAATTGCATCTAGCTCATCCAATCCAATATTGATAATAAAAGTTAGACTAGTCTCTTATTCTCTATCCATTTATTGGTCTATCTGACATTCTCTAACAGTATCAAAAAGAAGGGAGGGGGCAAGGGAGAGTTAAGAGAACATTGCAATTGGAACAAAGGATGGGAAAATATGTCTAATCCCTCATTTAATCTGCAATGATATATGTCATATATTCCTTAACCTAAACCGATATAGATGTACTGCTCTCTTTCTCCCACCACCTCTTAATATAAAACCAAATTTTTACTCAACTTAAAAGGAACTCATGGCTCTGAACTATTATAATTCACAGCTAATTCCAATTGTTAAAATGCAAGTTAATATTCCTGGATTCAAGTACTCCATATTGAGATACAGAAACAGCATTAAAAGTTAAAACTAAAAATCCAATAGAAACTGTCAAAAAAAAAAATCTTAGATGCTAATAGGTGTGTAAAATGTATCTAAAGTCCTAGGTGATAAATTTGATAAATTTGAGGTTCCAAACATATAATGCAAGCATATATTTACAGACATTTTCCGATTGAATAAGACCTCTCTACTCTTTCAAAAATATGCATACCATACCTATGAATATATGCATGGTAATTTAAGTAATTGTCCCTTGCTGTTCCTGGTTTTGGAAAAAATTTACATGCTGCCAGACAGATGGCTCTTCAATGATTTTCTTTAGTTATTGAAAGCATGGTGGGAGAATCTAGTGGAATTAATATAACATTTTCTAGCATTACTGATTACTTTCCCCCTCACAATTTGGCCTGCTGCCTCTTCAGATGCTATGGGGCCTTCATCAGGCCTGGCTGAAATATAGTGCCCACCTTCAAAAGCTCTCTTGAAAATGTTTTTTAGGCCAGCATTTTCATATTACATTATAGGAAGCATGCCAAACTCAGAATTCTGTATATGTGCATATTATACCTATGATTTGTAAAGAGGGATGAGGCCTGAAAAAAATGAAGTTTCCTGAGAACAAGAGTAAAACTAGTTAGAGAGATGCCACCTGTCCAGAGTTTGCAAAAATGGAAAGAAAGAAGGAAAGAATTAATCATGGTTAAATCCAATTAACACTGATGTCCTAAACCAGTCACAAACAGGAACACTTTCTTGAAAAAAAGGAAGTAAGAATCCAATCATCATGTGTAGAAGTATGTAATTAATTCCCCCTTCCCTCTCTCTCACTTCCAATTTCTGCCTTGCAAACATTGGATGGGGACATCTTGTATTGTTTCCTACTATATAAATTATATAAGACAGATATGGGCAGTTTAGAAATATGAAATATAAACACATAAATAACAAAAAAAGACTTTTTTTTTCTTTCAACACTTCTGTCCAATTCTAAGAAAAAAGTCCTGGCAGTTTTGTTGGCAAGGGTCTTTTCAAAACTGGTTTGCCACTGCCTCCTTGCTAGGGCTGAGAGAAAGTGACTGGTCCAAGGTCACTTCAATTTCTAAGTTACAGTTCTAGTATTGCTTGCATGAATTTTGGAAGGAATTAGGGAAATGTAACTTCTTTATTCAGTGAGGAAGCAAGGGACAACACAGTGGTTGGGTTTATACAACATGTTACTTCACAACTTACTTTCTTTGGTTTTAGTTTAGTATATTGTGGTAATGTGATGACTGACATTTAATTATCATGGCTTATTGTGAGAATCAGTATACAGTACATTGTTGCAATATATTGAATAAACCATGTTATTAAAACCAGTCTAGTGTCTAATGTGAATAATACAAATCCTTGGGTCCAGGAAATATTATTTTGCTCCCCCAGATGTATTGGAAAACTATTGTGGGTAATTTCTTTGTTGGTATTCAGCAAACTTCCCATAAATCTATACACTGAGATTAGAGCAAACACATGCAACATCAATACATCTACAAAATTACAGCTAGAGATTTTCTTCAATAATCAACAAACCTAAAAAATAGTTAACTGCCCAAAATAGAATAAAAGGCAGGGAAAAAAACAGGGAAAAAGAAAGACATGAACAACAAAAAAGAATGTGTATAACTTCTCTTTCTCTCTATCTCTATCATTTCTATCATCTCTCTATCTCTCTATCATCTATCATCTTTCTAGCTCTCTAAGATCATTAGCTGGCTATCTATCTATCTAGCTACCTATCTCTATCCATTCTATCAAAAGATACAGAATTTTCCAGAGTCCCTTGAAACAACACTGTGAAGAATTAACACCAGCAGTTACAAAAGGATAAGTTTTTGATTGCAAATGGAAACTATTCTGGTACGTGGGATAATCTATCTTAGAAAAAATAGTGCTCAGATATTTATACTATGCACGGTACATAAAAAAATCCTGGCTTTAACTCTTAAATCTGACACAGAAGAAAAAGCATTTTCTCCACTGAACTTGAAAGTGGACACTTGAGCATGATAGAATAGAAACCCCGTATAATTCAACCTATTCTACATCTGCTGCCTGAAGTAGCTTTTTTAACTTAGCTAACAATGAAATCACCTCGGAAAATCTTTATTGTGTATTCAGTTCTTGACACCTACAGAAAACAATAAATACACACAAATATCTCGAAGTTTTCACCAAACTGTAATACAATAATATTTGAAGAAGAGCAATACTTCAGATCCTGCATAAAAATGATAACCCTTATGAATCAAAGTTACAAGCATGAAAGTTGTAAAACTTTGCTGCTGATTCATAGCATCTGTTCTCACAGAAAGCCCTTGCTGAAAGAAGATATACCTTTACAATTTCTTCACCATCCACGATCTTCAATTTTTCTAAGTTTTCCTTCAGGAGCTCAGGTTTCATTCGCCACTTCAAAAGGCCCAGTAAACCCACTACAGAAGAGGAGGAATATATTCATGTTGAAAAAGAAGCAGAATACCTTTCAAGTATAATATAGAATAATTAGCTTTTTTTTTTTTTTTACCATTTTGAGTAAGCTTAGTTGAGCAAATGAGAGTTGAAATGGCAAAGGAATCTCTTGAGCTTATAGAGAGCCCTCCGACAATGCTTGCACTCCGACTTAAGGTTGAGAGTTTAGGCTCTACTTGGCTGCGGGTTGAAGGGAGATTCAAGTACATGTTGACATCTTCCATTTTTTTACTATCACCCTTGAAAACAAAGCATTAATGAGATTCACTGACTTCAGATGACATTAACAGAACTTCTATAATTTTGCTGTACTCTTCTAGTACAAAACCCTGCTTCCACATTTCTACATGATAAGCCAGCCACATATTTAAAAAACTGAAATGAGACATGAACAAGCATAGGTCTGCAGTTGATAAAGAAAGTGAAAGTACAAAGTCCTTGCACATATTGGAACAGTAGGCTAATGATAAACACTTGTATATCTTCATCCTGGGACAATCAAGCAATATTAATGGGATTCCTTCCAGGTACCTGGATGCTATCAGGAATTAGGGAGAGGGGGTAGCCTTTATCTCAACCCTGGTAAAACTTGGTAGCTGTGGATTTTAACTCCACTCCCTGCCTTTAGTTCTATCCCTAATTCTTCCTGGGTGTGCACTTTCCAAATCAAAATTGGTGTACAAATTGATGTGACTGTGAGAGAGAGTCCTCCTCAATTCACAGCTCTGCTTGAAGAACAGGTGGCAGCTGTGGCTAGGAACGGTAGGGTGCACTTTGTGCAAGTTCAGCCTATACACTAATTGCGCTTCTTTCTGGATCGGGAGAGCTTGTTCATGGTAACTCATATTGTATACCATTCGGATTATTGAAATTCACTCGACATGAGGTTGCCCAACATCACTGTTGAGAAATGTAAATGATTTAAATAAATAAAATTATACATTTTAACATAGTCAAGTTATGTAGATAAAGGGGCTTTTCTGTAATGGATTTTCAATGTTTTGCTATATTAAAGTGGAATTACTTTGAAAAGAGTGAAAAACTGCAAGGTTTCTATTTAAAGGCCTAAATAGATTACAGCCAGGTTAAATGAAAGACCATGCATTAAACTATTCCACTGGCATATCCCTTCTGCATTTGACTCAAAGTAAGCCTTCCGTACAAAAGGGATTAAACAATCAAAAAATAAAATAAAGTCACACTGTGTAGACTAAGGTAAAGCTATTAATTAATCTAAGTTATCATTTTCTTTTAAAATGCCCAAATTGGCATTAATGCTGGGATCATACTTAAAATTGGACAAGAGAATAAATAGGCAGCAAATGTAAGTATATATGTGTATGTATGTATGTATGTATGTATGTATGTATGTATGTATGTATGTATTCGGGTTTTCTCCCACGTAAAATTGGAAGTATTTTGGCGACTTTTTGACAAAATCTCATTCGTCATCTTCAGGCCTGTGTCTTTGGCCTTGTGCTTCTTGGAGTAATGTGAGCTTGCAGCTGTTTTTTTTTTTTAACTGCCAGTGAGGGTGTGACTTGACTGGGTGGGGGCTTGGCTGTGTTCTGATTGGTTGGGGGTATGTTCTCATTGGTTGGGGGCCTGGCTGTGATCTGACTGGTTAACCAATCAGTTAACCAACCTATTCCAAGACCCTACATACAAACCCCAAAACACTGACCCCACTACCTACCTAGAAAAAACCACCAGATCCAAAATAAAAGCCTCCCCCATCAGCGAAGAAATCCAGCAAAGAATCATACCCAGAGAGCAATCATCCAGATGCCCTAAGCTTTATGGTCTCTCAAGATACACAAAGAAGGAACTCCACTTAGACCAATAGTCAGTTCCACAGGCTCACCTCTGCAAAACCTAGCCAAATTTCTCGCCAAACAACTACAGCCCTATGCAGAATCCATCGACTCACATGTAAGAAACTCATTCCAGTTCATCGAGATCATAAAGAAAAAAAACTTACAACCCAGCGACCTACTAGTGAGCTTCGATGTCATATCCCTCTTCACCCAAGTGCCTATAAAAGAAGCCTTGATAGCCATCCAAAACAAATACAACCCCCCCAAGCATATCTTAGATCTGACCAACCACTGCCTATCCAATACATACTTCACCTACAATGGACAAAAATACAAACAAATAGAAGGAGCACCCATGGGATCACCCCTCTCACCTGTCATCGCAAACCTCTACATGGAACACTTTGAAACACAAGCTCTAGAAAAATATGATCACAAACCTAAACTCTGGCTCAGATACGTAGAGGACACCTTCATAATCTGGCCACATGGGAAAGAAAAACTGAACAACTTCCTCACACACCTCAACAGCTTACACCCCAAAATACAATTCACCATGGAAACAGAATCTAACAATCAACTTACCATCCTAGATGTCTTAGTATACAAAAAATCCAATGGCTCCCTAGGACACACTATCTATCAGAAGAAAACACATACAAACTGCTATCTACACGCACTCTCACACCACCACCCAGTACAGATCAATTCCGTAGCTGAGACACTCATCTCCAGAACAAAATGCTTAGCTGACGAACAACACCTAAAAACCGAACTGCATACTCTCACTAATTTACTAACAGCCAATGGATTCCAAAGAAAGAAAATTACCCACCTAATCCAAAAACAAACCCGAACCAAAATCCAAGATAGAGAACAAGAGAACAGCAAAGCCCTCCTCCCATATATAAAAGGCAATACAGACAAAATCAGCAAGATCCTCCAAAAACACAACATTAAAACAGCATTCTGCACAAACAGAAAAATATCCACCATCCTAAGAAACCCTAAAGACAGAATCAAGTTTGAAAACCAAGGAGTATACAAAATCCCTTGCAACACCTGCAACGCCAGATACATCAGGCAAACCAACAGAAGAATTAGTGCACGCAATGAAGAACACAAGAACTCAATCAAAAAAGAAGAACCAACCTCTTCCCTAGTCCAACACTTCAAAGCCACAGGACATGAGACTGACTTTAAAAATATTAGAACTATCGCCAAAATCGAACACTTCAACAACAGAATAATAAGAGAAGCCATAGAGATAGAAAAACGCCCACACAGAATGAATAAAACAGATGATGCCTTCCACCTACCAGCCATTTGGAAACCTACTCTCATTAACAAATGAATACTTAATGTGAAGAATGCCACCAGACCCACACCCATGAGGGCCACACAAGATGCTACCACCACAGCCAATCCCCCACCTGAAAAGAATACACCCCCAGCCAATCGGAACACAGCCAACCCCCCTACCAATCAGATCACAGCCAGGCCCCCAACTAATGAGAACATTCCCCCCAGCCAATCAGAACCCAGCCAAGCTCCCACCCAGCCAAGTCACACCCCCACTGGCAGTTAAAAAGAAAAAACAGCTGCAAGCTCACATTACTCCAAGAATCACAAGGCCGAAGACACAGGTCTGAAGATGACGAATGAGATTTTGTCGAAACATCGCCAAAATACTTCCAATTTTATGCAGGAGAAAACCCGAATAACCAAAGATCCATATATGTATAAATGTCTATATGTATATATGTATGTTGTTCAGCTTCCTTCGAGTATTCTCCCACGTCATTGTAGTGCTTTTAAAGTTGTAGCAACGTTTCAGCAGAATCTCATCTGCCATCATCAGGCTTCAGTATTGAGTTTGTATATGGGTCAGGCTATCACAGTCGATGGTTTTAAATTTGAGGCTAGCCTACTGCTGTGGCAGGATGTTGTTGTTTTTTTCTACATCCTGTTTGGTTGGGAGTCTTGGTCTGTGTTTATTGGACTTGGAGTTTGTTTGATTGGTGTTTCTGGTTTCTTCTGTCTGTTTTGTGGCTTTGACTGGCTGGCAACACTGTGTTCCTGTATTGGAGGCTTTCAGTGCAGCTTGGCTTCGTGTGAAAGGACGGCTATTATCTCTTAGGAAGCTAGGTTTCATCTGGGTGCCTGGTTGGGGTGTGTTTGAGCTGGAGGTATCAGAAGGAGTCTGTTTGTGCCCAGGTGTTTGCCTGGCTTGTGGTGTGGAAATTTCTATTTGAGAGTGCAGGCTTCCAAATGATTGAGAGTCTGGTGGAATCATCTCTTCTATTCATGCTTTCAGGTCTTTTTTCAATCTCTATGGCTTCTCTGATGATTCTGTAGCTGGGGGTTTCTATAGTGACTAGGGTTTTGGTGCCATTGAGGTTGATGTTGTGACCTGTGATTTTCATGTGTTGGACTAGTGAGGAGGTGTGTTCCAGCTTTTTTACTGCATTTTTGTGTTCATCCAGGTGGGTACTTATTCTTCTATTGGTCTGTCCAATATATGTGGCTGGGCATGATGCACAGGGAACTTCATATATGCCTTGGTTTTCCAGGTCTATTTTGTCTTTGGGGTTTCCAAGGATGGCTGCTATTTTTTTGTCTGTTTTGAAGGCAGTCTTGATATGATGCCTGTGTAGTATCTTACTGATTTTGTCTGTAGTACCTCTTATGTAGGGCAGGACAGCTGTTCCATAGGTCTGTTGATCTTCTAGGTCTCTGTTATGTCTTGGTGTGTTTTTGTGGATTAAGCTTGTTAGGGATAACATTGTTCACCCTAACTGGTTTAGGTGAAATAATAACTATGAATCATAGTTAGTGTATGTTAGAGTGTATACTGCTTTAACTGTGGAAATAGCAATTAAAGGAGTGGTTATGAAAACACTATAATAGTAGCAAGGCTACAGCTTGCTCTCTCTCTGGCTTTGATGATCCCTGATTACTGCTTGGAATAAAGACTGCATTGCTCAAACGGGAGAGACAACAAAGGACTGATTTTGTTATGTGAACTGACATAGGATATTCTACATGGACTTTGCTAACTGAATACCCCTGAATGGACTGACTACATGGTAAATGAATATTGGACTGTTATTTGACTATGCTATTAACTTATAATGGAATAAAATATATTCTTGATAGCACAAGCATATCTGTTATTTTTACTGTATGTTAATAAACATACAAGCTTAGCTCACTCATTTATCTGTGTGCCTATCTGACTAACGCTGCACATTCTGTTTAGCTTGTCTACCTAACCCTGGTTGGGGAACCCAGGCTTAACACTGGTTATGGGCCCAGAGGCTGCAAAGTCAGTTTAACTAGGTTAAACAGATTTATGTAAAAAGTGAGAGTTTGTGTTGTTATACATTACAGTAAACAGACAGCTGTGTTTTATTAATTATATTTGTATATCCATATAAGAAAACATGGCACAAGTCAATCTACAACGTTTGTCCCTTATATCCAAGCTGGATGGAACAAACTATGTATCATGGTCTACAAAATGTAGTCTACTTCTACAAGGAGAAGGTCTGTGGAACATAATTGAAAATCCACCAAATGTAGAAGAATGGGATCCAGAGGATGAGGAAGGCAGACTAAAGATAGAAGAATTTCAGCATAAAAATCAACAAGCCATTTGCATAATTGGGTTAACCTTAACTGATCGACAGCTTGTTTATATCCACGGAGAGAAAACGGCTTTTGGGTGTTGGCAGAAGCTGAAGAGAATTTATGTTCGAGATACTATTGGTGCTCACATAAATCTAACACGGAAGCTTTTCAGGACGCATCTCCAAACAAATGGTGATATGCTGAGTCATTTAAAAACTATGCAAAGCATTTTTACTGAACTCCACAAGAAAGAGCTTATATTCTCTGAACAACATCAAGTTTATATAATTCTATCTTCCCTTGATGAAAGTTATGATAACTACGTAACTTCACTTGAAATTTTGCCAAAGGACATTTTAACTTTAACAGATATAACTGGCAGATTGATCGAAGAGGCCAGAAGAAGGCATGAAAGAGATGAATTAAGGAGGGAGCAACCTCAAAAAGAAGATAATGAATCTCCTACTGCATACGCAATTAAAAAGTGTTTTAATTGTGGAGGAAGAGGACATTTGGCAAGATTTTGTAAAAAGGCAAAGCGCCAGAACGCTGGCCAGAATACTAAAAATCATCAAAAGATAAATAAACATTTAAAGTTAGCCATGTATACTAACGGAAATGTAAAAAATAATTTATGGGTGGTTGACAGTTGGGCATCCCATTGTATAACAAATGACAACAAAAATTTTATAAAAATGTCCCAGAGTACACAGCAGATATCGTTAGCCAATGGCTGGAAACTGAAAGCTAAAGGTGAAGGTATAGCATATTGTTCTTTTATAAAAGAGAATGTAAAAATGTTATATGTACCACAACTTAAGTTTAATTTAATTTCAGTTAGAATTTTGGTTAAACTAGGATATGTAGTTACATTTAAGGGAGATAACTGCATACTTAAAAAAGAAGATAAGAGAATTACTGCATCTTTAAGAGATGGATTATATGTGTTAAATAATGATGGTTTAAAGGTGGCTAACACAATTTATGAAAATAAGAAACCTCATGACGAATGTATTCACTTGTTACATCGAAGGCTAGGGCATTTAAATTTTAAAATGCTTAAGAAAACTGTTGAATTGTCTAAGGGAATAAGTTTGAAATCTTGTAATAAGTATTTGCAATGTAATGCCTGTAATCAAAATAAGAGCAGGGTCATACCGGCTAATAGAGTTGATGGATTTACTACTAAAGAGCCTTTAGAAGTAGTATTTGCTGATTTAATAGGTCCGAAAAAACCAAGTGTAGGAGGAGCTTGCTACATACTAAGTATAATGGACCACTATTCTAGATATGGGTTTTGCTATTTAATGAAGAGCAAAACTGAAACATATCAAAATCTATTTAATTGGCTAAAATTTGCTGAAAGAAAAACTAAAAAGAAATTAGTAACTCTCATCACAGATAATGGTACAGAATTTACAAATCATAAATTACAAAACAGACTAAGACTGTTAGGTATTCAACATAAAATGTCTGCACCATATAGGCCACAACATAATGCCTTTATAGAGAGAAGAGGCCAAACATTACAATCAATGGCACAAACTATGATGTCTGATTCAGGATTACCTGACAATTTATGGGGAGAAGCAATAATGTGTGGTAATCATATATTAAATAATGTTGTTAATTCAACAACAGGTGAATTACCATTCACACTGTGGCATGGTACAAAACCTGATTTAAGTTACATGCACACATTTGGAGCACCAGCATGGGTGCATATCCCTACACAACTTAGAAACAAAGGACAGCATAGAGCTAAAAGATTGATTTTTGTAGGATACACATCTAATCATAGATCTTATAGATTCTGGGAACCAGGTACATCTAGAGTTTACACCAGTGCTAGTGCAAAATTCCTAGAACATGTAGGATGGAATAGATTAGAGCAAGATGTAAATAATGAAGTATTTATTGAACCCTACAAAAGGCAGAAAGATGAGATTAGCTGTAAGAAGAGTCCAGTTAAAGAAGAAGTCCACAAAGAGCAAATAGGACCAGAACAAGAGGAAATAGT
Organism: Laticauda colubrina; assembly: GCA_015471245.1. Classification (NCBI taxonomy): domain Eukaryota; kingdom Metazoa; phylum Chordata; class Lepidosauria; order Squamata; family Elapidae; genus Laticauda; species Laticauda colubrina. The sequence goes on from BLBF01016092.1 coordinate 11,092, forward strand.
TGATCAGGAAGAGTTACATAATCAAGAACAATTAATAGAGGAAAGTCCACCTGTAAGTCCTATAATACCTAGACGTACTACACGTGTAACTAGACCACCTGATAGGTATCAAGCAAGTATAGTTTGCCAAGTAACTAAAGTTCCAACTAGTGTAGATGAACTTAGGATGTATCCTGCTAAGGATCAGGAGAATTGGCAAAAGGCTATGGAAAAAGAACTAAATTCATTAAAGGTAATGAAAGTGTATGAAGATGCCAAATTACCTCCAGGAGAAAAATCCATTGGGTGCAAATGGATATTTAAAATAAAAACTGGAAATGATGGGACTGTTACCCATAAAGCTAGGTTAGTAGCTCAAGGATTTAATCAAACTGCATCTGATTAGGATGAAGTTTTTGCGCCAAGCCTTAAAGCTACATCTTTAAGAGCAGCATTAGTGTGGGCAGCTAAGAAAAACTATGTCATTAACCATTTAGATGTAGAAACTGCTTATCTACATGCACCATTGCAGCACACTATATATTTAAGAAAACCAATTGGTATAAAAGACAATAAAGTAAATAGTAATGATTGTTGGAAACTCAAAAAGAGTCTTTATGGGTTGAAACAATCAGGGTTTGAGTGGAACCAATATATTGTGAAAGAGTTAAACAATATAGGTTTTAAATCTGGTTTAGCAGATCCGTGTGTGTTTAAAAGAGAAAATAATGGAACGGTGTCATTATTGTTATTATTTACAGATGATATTGCTTTAATAACTAAGACTAATAATGAAGCTAATGAGATTATATCATTATTAGCCAAAAAGATAAAAATAAAGCATTTAGGTGAAATTAAAAGGTATCTAGGATTGACAATAAATAAAACAAATAATGGTTTTAAGATATCTCAAGAAGATAAAATTTGCCAATTAATTAAAACTTATAAGATGGAACTTTGTAAACCGGCAAAGACTCCAATGAGTCAGGAAGTTTGCCAAACTAATGATCAAAGTCCCAAATTTGATAAGTCCATATATCAATCTTTGATTGGTAGCTTATCATATATAAGCAATTGGTCAAGGCCAGATATAGCTTATAGTGTAAATCAGCTGGCACGTTTTAATTCAGATCCAAAAGAATGTCATTGGAAATCCTTAAAAAGAATATTGAGATATCTTAAGGGAACAATAAACCATGCATTATATATAGAACCAAAGGGTGATTTGAGTCTTAGTGCTTATGCAGATGCAAGTTTTGCAACTGATATAAACACTAGAAAATCAACATCTGGTATGGCTATATTATTTGGTAAGACACTAATAGGATGGAGGTCAATCAGACAACAGCATATTAGCTTATCTACGATGGAAGCTGAATTTTCATGTCTGTCATTATTATGCACTGACTTGATTTTCTACAAACAGTTATTGTTGGACATGGGTATAACTGTAAAAGATTCCATTATGGTGTATGAGGATAACCAAGCAGCTTTCAAGTTAGCTACTAGTATTGCTGTAAAAACTAGATCAAAACATACTGACTTAAGATATTTGAATGTAAAAGAATCAGTGAAAAATGAACTGATAAAATTGGAATACTGCATGTCAGAAGAAAACATTGCAGACCAATTTACAAAAGCTCAAGGAGCAACTAAGTTTAAAGAAAGTTGCGAAAAATATTTTCTAAAGATGTAAATGATTCATAGTTATTATGTAACCTAAAGGGGAGAATGTTAGGGATAACATTGTTCACCCTAACTGGTTTAGGTGAAATAATAACTATGAATCATAGTTAGTGTATGTTAGAGTGTATACTGCTTTAACTGTGGAAATAGCAATTAAAGGAGTGGTTATGAAAACACTATAATAGTAGCAAGGCTACAGCTTGCTCTCTCTCTAGCTTTGATGATCCCTGATTACTGCTTGGAATAAAGACTTCATTGCTCAAACGGGAGAGACAACAAAGGACTGATTTTGTTATGTGAACTGACATAGGATATTCTACATGGACTTTGCTAACTGAATACCCCTGAATGGACTGACTACATGGTAAATGAATATTGGACTGTTATTTGACTATGCTATTAACTTATAATGGAATAAAATATATTCTTGATAGCACAAGCGTATCTGTTATTTTTACTGTATGTTAATAAACATACAAGCTTAGCTCACTCATTTATCTGTGTGCCTATCTGACTAACGCTGCACATTCTGTTTAGCTTGTCTACCTAACCCTGGTTGGGGAACCCAGGCTTAACAAAGCTGGTGATTTTGTTTTTGTGGAAGCCATTGGCTGTCAATACTTTAGTCAGGGTGCATAGTTCAGAATCATCAGAGTCATCATCATCAGAATCATCAGAGAAGCCATAGAGATTGTAAAAAGACCTGAAAGCATGAATAGAAGAGATGATTCCACCAGACTGTCAATCATTTGGAAGCCTGCACTCTCAAATAGAAAGATCTCCACTCCACAAGCCAGGCAAAAACCTGGGCACAAACAGACTCCCTCTGATACCTCCAGCTCAAACACACCCCAAACAGGCACCCAGATGAAACCTAGCTTCCTGAGAGATAATAGCCGTCCTTTCACATGAAGCCAAGCTGAGAGACAAAAAAAAAAAAAAAAGAGATTTTGAGACAAAAAGAGACAAAAAAGAGATTTTGTCTGTTGTACCTCTTATGTAGGGCAGGACAGCTGTTCCATAGGTCTGTTGATCTTCTAGGTCTCTATTATGTCTTAGTGTGTTTTTGTGGATATATATGGATATATGTATTTGTTTTTTTAATTTTTCACAGGTACTTACATGTGTGCTGTTCAGCTTTCTTCGGGTATTATCCCACATCACTGTAGTGCTTTTAAAGTTTAAAACTTTAAAAGCACTACAATGACATTGGATAATACCTGAAGGCAGCTGAACAGCACATATATGTATATATGTATATATATGTATATATGTGCTGTTTAGCTTCCTTCGGGTATTATCCCACGTCATTGTAGTGCTGTTAAAGTTGTAGCAATGTTTCAGCAGAATCCCATCTGCCATCATCAGGCTTCTGTATGGA
>BLBF01016094.1:624-19463 GCA_015471245.1 Laticauda colubrina
GTAATACATTAAAAGAGAACAATTACATTAAACTTAAACAACAGATAGCACTAGACTTGACAAAATGGAAAAACCTACAATTGTCACTAATCGGGAGAATTTCAACAATTAAAATGAATATTTTACCACGAATTCTATACTTGTTTCAAACAATACCAATTAGGCTTGGAAAGGACTACTTTGAAGATTTAAACAAAATTGTGTTGAAATATATATGGCAAGGTAAGAAAGTGAGAATAAAGTTAAAAATCTTACAAGATACTAGAATTAGAGGAAGATTTGGTCTGCCTAATTGGGAGTTGTACGACCAAGCTACAAACTTGACATGGGTTAAGGAATGGATAACATTAAGAAATACTAGATTGTCAAACATTAGAAGGACATGATTTGTTGTTGGGGTGGCATGCCTTTTTATGGTATAAAGGAACTAAAGCCCCTGTCACACTGCACCAACGGATGGAAAGAGGATGTAAAATGGAGAAAAACACTTGCCATCCGTTGGTTAATGCGATGCTTCCGTTCTGTACTCACTGCCTCCGTTTTGCTTCCTCTCTATCCATCCAGCATCCGTCTATTGACGTTTCATCCACTCAGAGGGTTTTGAGCTGCTCAAAACTTTTGCATGGAAAATGTATATGATGGTGGAGCTGAGGAACGAAGACCCTTGTGCATTCTAGAACTTCATGAGGATACCTCCAGCCATGTTTGACGAAGTTGTGCAGCGGCTGACACCCAGGTTGACCAAGCAGAGCACCACCTTCCAGCCCAGCCTGGACCTGGGCTCAAGGTGGCACTCACTCTGTGCCACCTGGCCTCAGGGACCACCTACAGGAGCATGCAGTACGGCTGGAGGGTGCCACACAACACCATCAGCATTGTGGTCAGAGAAGTGGTGCAGGCCATCATCGAAGAACACAAGGAGGAGCTCCTCCACTGCCCCTCCACTGAAGAAGGATGGAAGAAAGTTGCAGAGCAGTGGTATCAGAGGTGGAACTTCCCACACACCGTTGGAGCCACAGATGGCAAGCACGTGGCCTGCAAAGCTCCAGCCAAGTCAGGGTCTACTTATTTCAACTACAAGGCTTCTTCAGCATCGTCCTCTTCACCATGGTCGATGCTGACTACAAGTTCATGTACATCGATGCTTCAGGCAATGGGTCAGCTTCAGATGCCCAGGTATACAACACCAGTCATCTCAAGGAGGGGCTGGAATGCAACATCATCCTGGGGTTCCAGATCCAGACCCCCTGCCCAACGACACGCAAGATGTGCCCTACTTCATCATAGGGGATGACGCCTTCTCCCTCAGAACCTACCTCATGAAGCCCTACACCTCCAGATGCCTCACCCGTGAAGAGAGGATCTTCAACTACAGGCTGTCCAGGGCAAGGCGGGTGGTGAAGAACACCTTTGGCATCCTGGCCAACAGGTTCCAGGTACTTCTCACCACCATGCAGCATCGCCCACAGACCACGAGGAAGATCATGGAAGCTTGCTGCATCCTGCACAATCTCATGCGCACCCACTACCCAGTCTTGCAGAACAGGCTCGTGAACCTCCAACAAGGCAATGGGGACATGGAGCCTGGGGAATGGAGGCAAGGGCAAAACCTGATAGACACTCAGGATGTGCAAGGCCCCAACAGAGCCTCACATGAAGAGAAGAAGCAGCACAACCTCCTGAAACACTCGTTCAACTCCCCAGCTGGAGCAGTGGAGTGGCAAGACAGGATGGTAGATGATTAATGGATGCTTCCTTCAGCCTGCCTCATCACACTGATGAGATCGGGCCATGTATGTTGGGTGGGCCTACAATGAACAGGGCATTTAATAAAGAGTTGTGTTTATGTTGACATGTGTGGATCAATGATTACATTAGTATTGATAATGAAGGGCCATAGGTGTGGCACCTGGGAGGGTGGACCATACAGTCCCACTATGCTTGCACTGGAAGTTTATCTATCGCCACAGCTATCTTAACCCATCCCACACATATTCTTGCCCACCCCACTGCTAGCCTTACCCATCCCACAAGCATGCAAAGGCTTAAACCATTTCTAAAAGTTTCCACCAAGACTTTATTTAATAAAATAAATGAGGCAAGTGTGTGAAGCAAAGATAATCTTTATTAATAACAAGCTGTAAAAGAAAAATGACCCAAGTCAAGTGTCCAAATAAAGTCTACAGGTAGCCACCCAATCTCTGGCACTCTTATCGGACACTTGGAGGTCTGCCCAGTCTTAGGGGTGAAGGGTCCAGGTGCTGTAGAGGTGGCTGCTGCTGGAGTGCTGGTCTGAAGCCCCACTGGGGTGCCTGGCCCCGAGAGGACAACAGGTGACGTTGTGTTGAGGAAGCTCTCAGACAGCTGGCTCAGCCCCGTGACGTTGAGAGCTACTTCCTCCATGCCATGAAGTGTCAGTCCCAATACCGACGACAGATGTACTGAGGCCAGGCTTGGCTGTGGGTGGAGGAAGGAGCAGTGTAGTGGGGCTGTCTGGTCTGCAGCTGTGTGAGGACTGGCGTGGGTGGCATTGGTGGCGTGGGTGGCATCGGTGGCATGGGTGGCATCAGTGGCATGGGTGGCATCGGTGGCATGAGTGGAACCAGTGGCAACGGTGGCTTCTGATGAGCCTGTGCCTGGACTGGAAAGGGCTGCTGCCTGTGCTGCTGGACTTCCTGGTAGCCGTAGCCCTGGTAGGTGAGGGTCTGTGGAAAGCCTTGGAATGGGAGTGACATCACCTGGGGTGGAGGAGCAGACCTGGACTGGGTGGGAGCAGGTTCCTCTGGATCTGGAGGGTTGTGAAGCAGCTCGGTGATCCGGTCCTTCACCACCTGGTACTGGGGTCCCACCATGTCCATAAGTGTCTGGTTCACATAGGTGAGGAAGGGCTTGCGGTTGGAGGATGAGGAGTCGATGTGGACCAGCTGAGAGAGGAGATCTATGCTGTTCCGGATGGTGTCCCTGATCTCCAGCAGGACAGTGTGGCTCTGCCCTTCTTGCTGTCTGGCTCTCTGCCTTTCTGTGGAGGTGGAGCTGGGGGTGGATACGGATAGGACTGTAGTGGAAGTGCCGTCTCTTTTCTCCCACTGCGCCAGGGAGTCCTCCACGCACTCCGCCATGGTTAAAACACCTGTCCGCGAGTTCTCCACCTTGGGACACTCCACAGAAACCTGCCTGGAGACAGGAGCTGACTTTCGGCCGGAGGAGGACTGGCTCTCAGCAGGCTGCCGGAGAGAGAGGGTTGTGAGAGCATGCTCCTCGGTGGCGGATCTCACCCTCCAGGAAGCTGCACCTGGCCATCATGTAGGTCTCTCTGTCTGTCAGCTTGACCATGGCCTGGCCAGATTTCTTGAGGTGCAGCTTCCCGCACCAGGTGTGCATATGTTTCCACCAGCCGAGGAGCACCTTCAAAGTGTTGCCCAGACTCTCCGCCTTCTCTCTCCAAGCAGCCTGCTTCCTTTTGGTGTCCCTGTAGAGCCTGTGTCCCTTCCGCCATAGATACTCATTCAATCTCAGCCACTCCAGCACCTCATCCTCATGTTCCTCCTCAATGGAGTATTGCCTCCTCTCCCGTTCTCGCATATGCCTCTTCCTCCCTTTGGCAGGACCAGATGGGCCCTCATCAGAGGGGCTTGCAGGTTGTAGGGGCTGCTCCTCCACACCAGCACCAGCAGCAGCAGCACCAGCAGGATCATCATCATCATCATCATCAGCAGCAGCAGCAGTAGCACCAGCAGCAGCAGTAGCACCAGCAGCAGCAGCACCAGCAGGGTCATCATCATCATCAGCAGCAGCAGCACCAGGAGCACCAGCAGGACCAGGAGCACGAGCAGAGCCAGGAGCACGAGCAGGATGAGCAGGATGAGCAGGACGAGCAAGACCAGGAGCACGAGCAGCCACAGCAGAGTAAGCACCAGCAGAAGCACCACCGCCAGAAGCAGCATCATCAGCTCGTCCAGAAGCAGGAGCAGCAGAAGTCCCAGCAGAAGCCCCAGCAGAAGCAGAGTCAGGGATAGGGGGCGGGAGGGTGGCCCTATCTCTCTTGCCAGGGATGGCGGCATATTGCTGAGGCTTTCTCTTCTTCCCCATGGTTGTGGGGTTGCTGGCTGGCAGGAAGGCTGTCAGGCAGGCAGGCACCAAGGCTTGCAGGAAGGCTTGCAGGAAGGCTTGCAGGAAGGCTTGCAGGCAGGCAGACAGCAAGGCTGGCAGGCAGGCAGACAGCAAGGCTGGCAGGGAGTATGGCCAGGAGACTGGGAGGCAGGCTGGGAGGCAGGATGGCAGGCAGCAAGGCTTGCAGCAAGGCTTGCAGGGAGGCATGCAGGCAGGGCAGGCAAGGCAGTCAATGCATCTGGCAGCAGGTCTTTCCTCCGAATGGTGACCTGCTTCTGAGCTGCTTCCCTTTATATCCGCGGGGCTTACGCAATGCATCCCCCCCCACATGCGCAATTAACGCTCGGCATCCGTTAGGCTTCCGCTGTGCCTCTGGTAGGCTTCCGCTGTGCATCTGCTTCATCTGCTCTGCATCCGCTTCATCTGTTCCATGTCCGCTTTGCTGAGGTCCCCCGGAAGCCTTGCGGATGTGCCATCCGGTCTCATCTGCTTCCATCCACTGGGCTTCCGTTCCGCATCCGCTTTCCATCCGCTCTGCGTCCTCCCCCCTTCCGTTCTTTTCCGTGTTATCCACTCTGGTTATGCAAATTTTTGCTCCTTTTGAGAGTGGATAACAATGGATGGAACATTTTTCTCGTCCGTTGTGTCCTTTTTCTCACATTTTGCATCCGTTGGGCAGTGTGACAGGGCCTTAAAATACAGGGTTATTTTAGAAGACATTATGTACGGGAGTCTTTGTGGTTAAATTGGGACAAGATTAAAAGACAATGTTATTTGAAAATTCCAGTCTGGTTATCGACTATTGAAGCATTTTCTTATCCTATAACATATAAGAAGGAACAAACAGTTAGATATGGGGAAATTTTGAATGAAAAGGGTGAACTTAAATTGATGCAAAAGCTAGAGGAACATGGTATAAAGATGAATTGGTTTTCTTACGTGCAAATATATTCAAGGTATGAAAAAGACTTCAAAACAGAAGTTTTCTGTGATAAATTGACTGATTTAGATACGATTTTGACAGGTACTGATGAAAAGGTGATTAAAAAATTGTATGGATATTTATTAGAAATAAACTAGAAGAAGAACAAGTTAAAGAAACTATGACTGTTTGGGGGAAGAATTTTGGATATGGGATTGATCTCAAGAAATGGCAAAAAGTGTGGTTTCAAAATTATAAAATGACAATGTCAACAGCATTTAAAGAAAATCTGTATAAGATGTTTTACAGGTGGCATTTCCCCTCAACAAGAATAGCAAGAATTTTCAAGAATAGATCTGAAAGATGTTGGAAATGTCATCAGATACCTGGCTCATATTACCATATGTGGTGGACTTGTGCGGATGCCAAAAAATATTGGACTAAAATCCACACGTGGTTGGAAAAAATGACCAAAAAGCATATCGATTTAAAACCAGAGATATTTTTATTAGGAATTCTACCTGATACATACAACAAAGATTTAAAATATTTGATTGTAAACGTATTAACAGCAGCTAGGATTGTATTTGCTAAAAATTGGAAAAATGAGAAAATACCATTGCAGGAGGAAATTATTAAGAAAATACTGGAATGTGCTGAAATGAGTAGACAGACGTTTGAAATTAGAGAACAAGAGGATAAACAATATTACAAAATTTGGGACCTTTTCTATCAATGGTTTGACAATAAAATATAGTAATAGAATATGTAGAATTATAGAAAATAATGAATATATAAAGATGTATTTCATTATTATTATTATTATTATTATTATTATTATTATTATTATTATTATTATTACATATATAAAATGTTTTTAAGATAGATTTGGAAGGACTATATGAATTGTTATAAAATAAACTGAGTATAGCTATCTCGCAAAGCATGAATGAATAAAAATATAGTCAAAGATTGATTAATAATAATACTAGGATATTCAATTTTTGATAATATGAGTTATTATGTAATGTAACTGTGATTGAGACTTTGAAATCAATGCACAAAAAAATTGTAAACCAACTGACACACTGTTTGTATACTTATGGAAGAAAGCTGGATGTTTTTATGTTTTGTTTGTTTTTGTTTGTCCTTAAAAATCAATAAAACTTTGAAAAAAAATATTGTTCATAATTTACATTTGTTCAATGTTGCTTTGTAAATAGTCACACTGCCTTTAAGTAAAATATTTACGTGGTGAGAAGAAACGTTGGTTGGAAACATGTGGAAGAGTGGGTAGACAATGGCTAGAATGATGACTTGTCTGGTAAAAAACACCTGATCTTAGAAGAATGGCTGAGAGGCTTTTGTATCAGCTGCTTTTGGGGTTAAACAATGAGCTACTAATAGTCTGGCTGCAACAAATCAGAGCAAAAATGGACTTGGGCAATCACAACCCCAAACAGAGGAAGGCTTATAATTATAGGAGCAACAGATGGTTGAAGATGCAACTTCTCTTCCCAAGATATGATAAACAAGGAATCCTGATGAATTACATATGGTATCTTGAAGGTATATCACTATTGCTTAGATAATTTCCCTAGTTATCGTGTTGCTTTTTGTGTATACATTTTGGGCAGACTTTTCTTTTGTACTTTTGTTCACCTGGAAAGAATTCCAGAATTGTTTTGTAAACTCATAGAATCAGTTGAAAGCAGCCAGATTAGATCAGGATCTGAAATTTGGCTAAATCTGATGCACATTAGTATAGCTTAGGACTTTCTCAACTGCCAATGAATACAACCTTTGGTATTGTCACTGGTTCTTTTGAAATACAATCAAGGTAAAAGTCTACACATATAACTTTTCTAGAAGTCCAATGGAGTACAGCGGGATTCTCATGCTGGTAAATGAGTTTCTGATTGCAGTCTTGTTGGAATAAATATAGAAGCACTGTCAAAGACTCCCTCCCAATGCAATGCATTAATTAGAATAGCTGGAAAGAAGCCTTGCATTGTCTAAAAAAGATATTTAGCCTGATATTATAGCCCTCTCTCAATGTGAACATTTACAAAAGGGTTACTTATCAAGGCACACAAGGGTGATCTTTAACATATACATAAGATGAGTCTAACCAGATTTAATTTTGGTCTAGCTACAGAATCTGTGAATACCATACTAATTCTTGTGCATAAAAGCAGATTATTGTTCTGACTTAATCAGAGTAGTGAAAAATTAATTGATGGGGCTAATCACCTGGTTTCTAACCAGTGCCTTTAATCACCTGGTTTCTAACCAGTGCCTTTAATCACATTGGCCATGAATTAGAATCACATTAAAAAGAACATTCATGCTATATTCAGTTATTCAATGACAAAATAGCGAAACATGCATTTTTTAATTAGCAAGATATTCCTATCAATTTCTTAAAAAACCATGAAAATGCAGTCTTCAGATTTTACATATTTATCACTTAACATCAGGGGTGGGATCCGACAGGGTTAACTACCAGTTTGGTGATTTATGAGGTTCGGTGATTTACGATGTGCTTCCTTGTATGGCTGTGCGTGCCTGTAAATCATTATCAGCCTGGTGCCTGGACAGCTGAGCAGCTTGTGCCAAGAAGCAGCCTTTGAAAAAGTACTATTTTCCTGATTTTTAAACTGCAGCTATGCCTCGCATGGCAGCTGAAGTTGAAAATGTAGGAAATAAAGGTCAGGTAAGGGCCCAGGCGGGCGGGTGGGCAAAAACATCAGCAGACATAGAACCAGTTCTATGTCTGCTGCTCTTCAAGGCTACCAGTTCTACAGAGGTGGACAGAACCAGTAGAAACCCATTCCTGCTTAACGTTCATGTCTTAGTAACTCTTCCAGCTGCAATATTGCATGGACTGTATATGGACTCTCTTCAAAACCATTTAGGAGCTATAAATCTTGTAGAATACAATGGCATTTGCAATTTTGGGCACACTGGATACATAGCAAACACATATAACAACACTACTGTATAAGCTGCATTGGCTTCCATTAGGTTTCCAGATGCAATTCAAGATTCAGGTTGTCATCTGTGAAGCTTTTGTGACCCAGTGGCTTGTACAACTGCTTGCCTTCCCTGGATTCTATCCATCCCATCAAATCTGCAGAATAGGAATGTTCCAGTGTTATATTGCTGGAACCAGAATATGTGCTTTCACCATCCTGTATCTTGCTCTACTGATCAGCCTCTTCCAAAAGCAGGATGACAAAAACCAAACAATTCTTGCAGAATGCTTGAAGACCATTTTTTCCTCTTAAGTGCTGAGGCCAGATTGTTACATGATATGTATGGATTACATTGCATTATGGGAAATTTTGAAACTAATGGAGCACAACAGCAGAAACTTGAGTATCTATCTATAATGCCTGAAGCTGGGTAACAGACCTACATAAGGAAGACACTATGGAAACCATCTTAAATCAGGGGTTCTTAATTCTTAACCTGGGATCCATGGACTAAGTATGATCTGTGAACAAAAATTACTTTAACTTTCCTTATTTTATTTTATGCCTTTAAATACTTTTCTTAAGTTTCTAGGCTTCACCAAAATCTCAATTGGTCCATGGCAAAAAAAGAATCATGAGGTAAATATATGGTAGGAAACACTCTGATATGGAATTAAAGTTGCATGAAAAAAAAAGGAGAGGTTCAATTGTGCAGCTAAAATTTAGATATGCTGCACTGCCTCTTTGCTTGAATTAGGGCACATTACATCCACTTTGCAACTCAGATTCCTTCTTTAATCAAATCAAAGCCACTTCATACAGAGATCTTGAACACAGAGAACTAAAAAAATGGAACAAGAACACTAATGAGCTTATAGTTTTACTGTTTTGTCTTCAGCCTACCTATTGGGAAAACAAATTTACTGCTTAATTGGACCAACAGGCTTTAATGTTCCAAGATTCTCTTTTTAACATGCAATTTTCTTTTGGAGTAAAATTAAAATCACAAAGAAAAATACTGGAAAGCTCATAGAACAGTGTAAGAGCACAGATTAAAAAACAGAATTTATATATTATCTCTTTTATTTCTGAGGTGTTTCAGAGCAACTTTCACAATGAAAGATACCATCAAATTATATCAAAAGCAAAAAAAAAAATGCACTCAAAGGAATCCTGATCCTAAAAGATACCAAGATGACTGAGTTTTATAAGGAACTGACTGAATTAGACAAAATCCTAACAGACACTGAAGAGGAGATGATCAAAAAACTATATAGCTATTTATTTGGAGTGAAATTAGAGGAAGAGCATGTTGAAGAAAGAATGATTGCATGGGGGAAAAAATTGAATATGGGATAAATTTAAAACCAGAGATATTTTTATTGGGAATTTTGCCTGAAGGTTATAGTGGAGAGACAACATATTTGATTATTAATGTATTAATGGCAGCTAGAATTGTATTTGCACAAAATTGGAAAAATGAGAAAATTCCAAGAGAGGAGGAAACAATTAAGAAAATAATGGAATGTGCAGAAATGAGTAGAGTGACAATGGCAATTAGAGAACAGGAAGAAAAAGTTTATTAAAAGATTTGAAATTTATTTTAGGAATGGTTAGACAGAAGAGTAAGAAACAGAAACATGTGATAATAGTAATAATATATTACAATTAATTGACTTAGATTGAGCAAGAAAATGAATATAATTTAGGTAAGGATGAAATATATTTTTGAAAGATACTAATTACAATGTTAATGATGATATAAAAATTGACCAATATGAGATAAGCATTGGATTGGTTCACTAAGAACCAATCCAAATAAAGTAAAAAAGGCGGTAAATTCGAACAGCTGCCATTGGTTACAAGCCGGCAGGCTAGCCTGTATAAAAGGCTGCCGCTAAATCGGCCAACCGTTCCGTTTTACTGACTCCCTTGAATAAAGACTTTTATTTGTTGGAACCCGGTCTACCTCGTGTTTTTCCAAACAAAACACTGGCGACGAAGGTGGGATCGTCCTGAACACGAAAACTGCACGCGGTGATAAGAAGCCCAGACGACAACAAAGATGCCTGGAAACAACGCACCGCCCGCACCCTTCAACCCCAACGAAGAGGATTGGGATTCCTATGCAGACCGCTTCCAAATGTATCTGGAAAGCAATGAAATGGAAGGAATTTCAGAGCAACGTAAGAGAGCTGTGTTCCTAACACACTGTGGGCCAACGGTTTTTAAGATGGCAAAGGCTCTAGCGAAGCCCCGAGATGTCAAACAACTAACGTGGCCATTATTGCAACGAATTCTCAAAGCACACTACGCTCCGATGGTGTCAAACTTAATAAAGCGACACGAATTCTACAGGAGAGACTGTTGCCGATTTCATTGCTGCACTTCGACAAATAGGTGGTGAGTGTGAATTCTCAAACCTTGATGAGGCAATGAGGGATCGAGTGGTGTTGGGGTTGAGAGACTCGACCACACAGAGTAAATTACTCAACAAACCCAACATCAGTGTAGCCGAAGCTATCAAGGAAGCCACAGCCGCCAAAGCTGCGAAAAAATCGGCTGTCACTATGAAGAAAATGAACACACATAGTGATGAAACGAACCCAACCAAAGACAAAAAACAATCTACCACCACCACGCATTACGAAGAGTATGCCGAAACACCTGACTCTAGCAAAGAAGACGACGAGGTCCACTGCCTATACACGAACAGAAAAGAGCGTGAAAGAAGAAATTGGCGGGAATGCGCTGGCTGCGGAGGAAACCATCCCCGAGCCGAATGCAGATTTCTTGATGCCATCTGCAGGGTCTGCAAGAAACGAGGGCATATAGAAAAAGTCTGCAGAAACAAGAAAAGCTACAGCCCAACAAGACACAGAAATGCCCCAATACAAGCCGAGCCAAAACGAACTGAGAGAAAGTGGCAACAAGACAAGTGAGCCAATACACACCAGACTTTCACTATAGGAAGCTCCCAGATGGAAAGCGGGAAGAAAGTTAAAGTCATTGTAGAAATCGAAGGGAAGCCCTGCAAGATGGAAGTAGACTCGGGGTCCTTTCTCTCTATGGTATCGTGGGACACAATAAAACAGCTAGTCCCAGATATCAAAACCAAAGAACTAAAGAAGCAGCACCTAACTCTCAAGGACTACCAGGGAAACCAAATCCCTGTAGTCGGCATGGGACATTTCCGAGTCACCTACAAACAACACGTCAAAGTGCTACCACTGACCATAGTCGACCGAGACAGACCAAGTCTCCTAGACATCGAATGGTTTGCACCATTGGACATCGGGATGACCGGGGTCGATCGAGTGACTGCAACCGGCTGGGAAGAAGACCTCATCCGGGAATTCCAGGATGTTTTTGACGGCTCACTTGGCAAGTATCGGGGAAATCCCATTTCTTTCAGTTTAAACCCCCAAATAGCCCCACGAAGAATAAAAGCCAGATGAGTTCCTTTTGCACTAAAGGCAAAAATAGAGGAACAGCTAGACAAATTAATAGCCCAAGGGGTATTAGAACCGGTGGACCATGCCAAGTAGGAAACGCCTATAGTCACACCTATCAAACCCGATGGGTCCGTTAGAATCTGTGGTGACTATAAGGCTACCCTGAACCACGCATTACAACCAAGCGCATACCCGGTGCCAGTAGTCCAGCATTTGCTTCACTCCCTGGGAAAAGGAAAGGTTTTTGCTAAACTCAACCTAGCACAAGCCTACCAACAACTCCCAGTAGACCCAGAAACTGCGGAAGCACAGACTATAGCTACCCATAAGGGCGCATTCAAATGTCACTGACTTCAATTTGGAGTAAGTGTAGCCCCAGGCGTTTTCCAGAGTCTAATGGAACGCCTCCTAAATGGCATACAAGGAGTCGTACCATACTTTGACGACATCCTGATCTCAGCCAAAGATGAAACCCAATTAAAAAAAAGACTCAAAGAAGTACTAA
The DNA here is from genome assembly GCA_015471245.1 of Laticauda colubrina. Classification (NCBI taxonomy): domain Eukaryota; kingdom Metazoa; phylum Chordata; class Lepidosauria; order Squamata; family Elapidae; genus Laticauda; species Laticauda colubrina. Next base: position 12,595 of record BLBF01016094.1, read on the forward strand.
CTAAGTTTAGAGAATCTGGCCTCAAGGTGAAAAGAGAAAAGTGTTGCCTAGTTAAGAATAGCGTCAAATTCCTGGGCTATTTAATAGATGGAGAGGGTATCCACCCTACAGACAAGAAAATTAAAGCTATCAATGAAGCACCAGAACCAAGAAACAAAGCCAAACTACAAGCATTTCTTGGACTGATAAATTTTTATAATGTATTCCTACCGAATAAAGCTACAATAGCAGAACCATTGCACCGTCTATTGGACAAGAAAGCAATTTGGACTTGGGGTTATAGAGAGAAGAATTCCTTCCAGAAAATTAAAAAATTGCTAACATCAACAAACGTTCTCATTCAATTTAGCAACACACTGCCATTGAGGGTGACCTGTGACGCTTTGCCATTTGGTGTCGGTGCCATCCTGAGCCGCCAACTGCCTGATGGCAGAGAGGCACCCGTCGCATACTACTCAAGGACCTTGTCTAAAACCGAGAGGAATTACAGCCAACTCGACAGAGAAGCCCTAGCAATTGTCGTTGGAGTGAAACACTTCCACGAGTACCTCTACGGGCGGACTTTTCAAATTATAACAGACCACAAACCACTAATGGGAATTTTGGCGGGAAACAAGCCAACACCAAATATCCTTTCTCCAAGAATGACTAGATGGTCAGAGTTCCTAGCAGCCTATTCCTACACTCTGACACATCGACCAGGGAAACAAATTTCCCATGCGGACGCTTTGAGCAGAGCACCCTTACCAGAAACCGAGGAAGACCCGGCACCAGCGATGACAGCATTACAAATAGAGACTTGCCCCGATCTACCCATATATGCTTATGATGTCGCCAGAGCCACCGCGAAAGATTCAGTGACTTCCCGCATCCTCAGCTGGGTAGGTAAAGGCTGGCCGGAAAACCAAAAAACTGAAAACTTTAAACCATTCCGGACCAGACAGACTGAACTTTCAATTCAAAAAGGGTGTTTATTGTGGGGTGATTGGGTAGTCATTCCTAACAAACTACAACCCAGGGTACTTGGGATGTTACACGAAGGGCACCCGGGAATTGTGAAAATGAAAAACCTTGCTAGAAGTTATGTTTGGTGGCCGGGTATTGATAAGGACATAGAATATTGGGTAAGCTCGTGCAACAAGTGCCAGGGAATTAGACTGTCCCCGCCTAAAGCACCCATTAGAGACTGGGAAACCCCGCGAGGCCCTTGGTCAAGAATCCACATCGATTTCACGGGTCCTACCAAGGGGCATACATTCCTGATTGTCGTTGATGCCTATTCTAATTGGCTAGAAGTAAAAATCATGCCATCAGTGACAACAGAAACTCTAATCAAACAACTAGACAACCTTTTTGCCACCCATGGTCTACCGGACGTCCTCGTATCAGATAATGGGCCACAGCTAAGCAGCCTACAATTCGAGCAATACCTAGCTTCCCTAGGTATAAGACATGCCCTAACCACGCCAGCTCACCGGGCCGCAAACGGCAGGGCTGAGAGAATGGTCCAGTTTACCAAAGAGGGATTAGAAAGAATGGACACCGGTGATGTCCAACAGAAAATAAACCGATTACTCACTCTCCAACACATAACGCCCAGTACCACGACCAAGAAGTCCCCAGCAGAATTGCTCATGGGGAGGAAATTAAGATCACACCTTGATAGGTTGCACCCAAATTTTACGCCAGAAAACCCCCCCGACTCCTCCACATGATTTAGGAAATTTGAAATAGGTGAGTTGGTTTACGCTAAAAACTTCACCGGGGACCCTGTTTGGCTACCAGGACAAATAATGTAAATAACAGGCCCCAAATCCTACCGGTTAACAATTGACGACGGCAGGGAATGGAAGCAGCACATAGACCAGCTCCATTCCCGAAACATAGAACGAAATACAGACATACACCCATACACGGGAAAAACCGGTGATGGGCAAACCAAAGGGGGGGGGAAATGCGAGAAACAAATATAGAACCGATACAAACAAAACCCAAGAGATTAACAAACAAAAAGAGCAAATAAAAGACTCACTGTTTGAAGAGACTTGCGTGAAGAGCCCATCGGAAGGGGACAGCCAGGCCAGCTCGACCTGCCCGGAGGAAACGGGAGGGAGCGGCAAAACCGCCGGCCTAAGAAACTCAGGTGGCAGAATGGCTGACTCACCCTTCCAGACGGTTCCAGAGAGAAGGACGGACGACACAGCAGCCCCATCCGAACCGGTCGAAGTCTCCGCCGAAAGTGAACTGCGCAGGTCCAGTCGAGTCAGGAAAAGCCCCGCCTACCTGCGCGACTACATCACCACGTAGGACTGAACTAAGGAGGGAGGGGTGTTCTGTATGCAAATTGGGTTACTCCAAAACATGCAAATCTGATTGGTCAACTAAAGTAAGCATTGGATTGGTTCACTAAGAACCAATCCAAATAAAGTAAAAAAGGCGGTAAATTCGAACAGCTGCCATTGGTTACAAGCCGGCAGGCTAGCCTGTATAAAAGGCTGCCGCTAAATCGGCCAACCGTTCCGTTTTACTGACTCCCTTGAATAAAGACTTTTATTTGTTGGAACCCGGTCTACCTCGTGTTTTTCCGAACAAAACATATATAAACAAGTAAGAAATGTATGATAATAATAGGTGCACAACTTGCTCAGGATACCATGCTAAATTTTGGTTGGCTAGTTTATGACTCAGTATAATAGATGAATCTTCTCCAAATGCAAGCAGTTGGACTCAGAAACCTCAGCTTTTTAGGCCATAAGTTAACATGCTGTGCAAACAATGGCATTGTTGATCTGATAAACCTTGAATTTGCTAAAAGAATTCTGATTTCATGTCTTGGCTTTGTTATTAACAATCCAAGAATAATAAGACATATAACTGTACAAAATGATTAGTAAAGCAGAGTCAAAAGACTAATATAGTTTAGCACATGAATTAGTGTGTTTGTTGCACCTGTCAGGAACACCTTAAACCAAATAAATCTTTCCCAAGAATCACATGTCAGCTATGGAGAACAGCTGCATGAAACTAGAAAATGCAACTGTTATAATATGTCCCTAGTAATTGTTATATGCAACTCCACGTGTGTTCCAAATCACATTTATCATCCTGGATCCATATATCTGCAGAAATCTGACCATTAATTAGCTAGTCATAGTACAATACAGTGTTACAAAGCTTCATCAGCAATAAATTGTTTGGGAGGTAGAACAAAATTATTGGAATATTGCCAAAACCTGCCTTAAGCAGGATAAATGCAGATTCTATGCATGGACATTACCAGACACAAAATATCAGCATCAAATCAACCACATACAATAATATAAAAGAGAAGATGAAGAAGTTCAATTCAGTCATCTAGAAGAGTTATTGGTACAGATTGTGGAGCAGACTATAAATTATTGGTGTCAAATATATAAACTTAAATAATTAAAGACAGTAGGTGTGCAGCAAGATTTGACTGGAAGACATACAGTAAGAATACAAGATCAATGCTATGAATTGATTCAATGCATTTATCTTATGTGAAAAAGAAGCTGAAGAACTGGGGGAAGTAATAAGAGACATTGTGAAAATCAAAGCACAAAGAATATTTCCAAGTTTTCAGAGGAAAGAATCCACGTGGCTTTCAGAAAAAACTACCCTGACAACTAGAGAAAGAGAGGAGATGAAAGACTTGGGGAACAAAATATAAGTATGATGATTGACTGCAACTTTCAACATCAAAAGAGGAAGTGTAAGAAAAGATTTTTAATTAGGACAATTAACAAATATAAAAAGAGCAAGAGAAGTGTTGTCTTTCTTTCTCTTTTCTTTTTTAAAAACCCCTCTAAAGTAAACAAGAAGCTACTGTGATCTTTGAGAATAAGGAAGAAAAATAGTTGAAAAAGAGTGAAACAAAATGCAGATTATATGTCTGTATACAATACATTACAAGAATGATAGGACTAGAAGAGATGACAGCTGGAATCAAAACAGGAGGCTGAACCACCAACTGGTTGAGATAAGTAGACAATGCCTCTTTGTTAGCCAAAATGAAAGCAGACTTTGAAGAACTTATTACATATGTAAAAATGTAGAGTGAAAAACCTGGGTTAACATTAAATATTAGGACAAAGGCAATATTAACTAGCATATTCCGTGACCTTATGGTTGATGGCAAAGAAATGAAGGTGCTAGTTATTTTCATCACCATCTCTTGATCTCAAGAAAAGAAAAAGGCAAAAATGTAGTGAAGAAGTGAAGAGGGAAATTATCCTAGGAGATTAATGAGAAATATTATTCAAATAAGGATAATTCTCTAAATGGAATGTTTCAGACTAAAGTTAAAGCCCCTGTCACACTGCACCAATGGATGGAAAGAGGATGTAAAACAGAGAAAAACACTTGCCATCCGTTGGTTAACGCGATGCTTCCGTTCTGTACTCACTGCCTCCGTTTTGCGTCCTCTCTATCCGTCCAGCATCCGTCTATTGACATTTCATCCGCTCAAAAAGTTTTGAGCTGCTCAAAACTTTCTGAGCGGAAAATATATCCAATGCATCCATTCTGTATCTGCTAGGCATATGGGGGACATCCGTTCTGCATCCGTCGGCATCCATTCCGCATCCACTACAGCCGCTAGGCATCCGCTGTGCATCTGTGCAACTCACATCCACTCCAGCAGAAAGCAGACACAGGGAGGAAGTGAAACAGACGCGGAACGGACACGCAACGTTAGTAGCACGGACGGAGAAAGGATGAAAGCAGATGCAGCATGCGAAGAAAGCATTTAAAATGGAAAAAACGTTCGCAGAGGGGACCTATCTCAAAGATTAAGGATGTCTAGAGGATGCCTAGAGGATTCAAAAGGACACCTAGGGGAAAACCTATATTGCCTATAAAAAGGGGGAGCAACTCACCTGGATCTCACTTTCAGACCAGCAGCCCTGCTGTGCAGACCTCTGCAGCCTTCATCTGCCTCTTGCTCTTCCACAGCATCCAGTCATGTCCACCTTGGATCGTAACAAACTCCTTTTGGTAGCCACCATCATTCTGCAACAGTGCGAAGCCATCTACAGGCTCTGTGAACTCTACTACGGGAAGAAAAGGAGCCGGCTAAGAAGCGTCTGGGTCCAAAGATGGATCAGGAGAAGAGCAGAGTACGGACTGTACAACAAGCTGATGGTGGAGCTGAGGAACGAAGACCCTCGTGCATTCCAGAACTTCATGAGGATGCCTCCAGCCATGTTTGATGAAGTTGTGCAGTGGCTGACACCCAGGTTGACCAAGCAGAGCACCAACTTCCGGCCCAGCCTGGACCTGGGCTCAAGGTGGCACTCACTCTGTGCCACCTGGCCTCAGGGACGACCTACAGGAGCATGCAGTATGGCTGGAGGGTGCCACACAACACCATCAGCATTGTGGTCAGAGAAGTGGTGCAGGCCATCATCGAAGAACACAAGGAGGAGCTCCTCCAGTGCCCCTCCACTGAAGAAGGATGGAAGAAAGTTGCAGAGCAGTGGTATTAGAGGTGGAACTTCCCACACACTGTTGGAGCCACAGATGGCAAGCACGTGGCCTGCAAAGCTCCAGCCAAGTCAGGGTCCACTTATTTCAACTACAAGGCTTCTTCAGCATGGTCCTCTTCACCATGGTCGATGCTGACTAAAAGTTCATGTACATCGATGCTTCAGGCAACGGGTCAGCTTCAGATGCCCAGGTATACAACACCAGTCATCTCAAGGAGGGGCTGGAATGCAACATCATCCTGGGGTTCCCAGATCCAGACCCCCTGCCCAACGACACACAAGATGTGCCCTACTTCATCATAGGGGATGACACCTTCTCCCTCAGAACCTACCTCATGAAGCCCTACACCTCCAGATGCCTCACCCGTGAAGAGAGGATCTTCAACTACAGGCTGTCCAGGGCAAGGCGGGTGGTGGAGAACACCTTTGGCATCCTGGCCAACAGGTTCCAGGTACTTCTCACCACCATACAGCATCGCCCACAGACCATGAGGAAGATCATGGAAGCTTGCTGCATCCTGCTCATGCGCACCCACTACCCAGTCTTGCAGAACAGGCTCGTGGACCTCCAACAAGGCAATGGGTACATGGAGCCTGGGGAATGGAGGCAAGGGCAAAACCTGATAGACACTGAGGATGTGAAAGGCCCCAATAGAGCCTCACGTGAAGGGAAGAAGCAGCGCAACCTCCTGAAACACTGGTGCAACTCCCCAGCTGGAGCAGTGGAGTGGCAAGACAGGATGGTAGATGATTAATGGATGCTTCCTTCAGCCTGTCTCATCACACTGATGAGACTGGGCCATGTATGTTGGGTGGGCCTACAATGAACAGGGCATTTAATAAAGAGTTGTGTTTATGTTGACATGTGTGGATGAATGATTACATTGTTATTGATAATGAAGGTGTGGCAGCTGGGAGGGTGGACCATACAGTCCCACTATGCTTTGCACTGGAGGTTTATCTATCACCACAACTATCTTAACCCATCCCACAGATATCCTAACCCATCCCAAAGGTATCCCTGTCCATCCCACTGCTATCTTAACCCATCCCACAAGCATGCAAAGGCTTAAACCATTTCTAAAAGTTTCCACCAAGACTTTATTTAATAAAATAAATGAGGCAAGTGTGTGAAGGAAAGATAATCTTTATTAATAACAAGCTGTAAAAGAAAAATGACCCAAGTCAAGTGTCCAAATAAAGTCTACAGGTAGCCACCCAATCTCTGGCACACTGATCGGACACTCGGAGGTGTTCCCAGTCTTAGGGGTGAAGGGTCCAGGTGCTGTAGAGGTGGCTGCTGCTGGAGTGCTGGTCTGAAGCCCCACTGGGGTGCCTGGCCCCGAGAGGACAACAGGTGAC
>BLBF01016096.1:0-18007 GCA_015471245.1 Laticauda colubrina
GGCTGTGTAGTTTCTTCTTCCTTTCCAATTCCTGTTCAAAATGCTGTTTGTGGGGAAGGGTCTCGTCGGGGCCCTGACTGCAACTCTCAGAGAAGCTCTTGCCCATCCACCCCAACTCAGTCAACACAGAAACACCCACGGGTGGAAGTCAGTGGGTGTGCTTGTTTCACTTACAGATCAGGAAGAGAATCCAAGCTCCAAAGATGACGACTGGAACAATTCCCACCACGTGAATCCACCACATTGCAGCTAAAGAAGGAGAAAGAGGGCTCTGATTAGAGAGATGCTGAGTTCCCTGAAGTGGAGATGCTGAAAACAATGGAAGCCTTTCCCAACCTGCATTGGCCTCCACCAAGTGACCCCACCTGGAGGAAGCCCCTCCCCTCCAAGGTTGCAGAGTGAGGAAGAAATGGCCTTGAAGGGCAGAAGGAAGAGCCACAACCAATCACCTCATATATTATCATATTTTCATAGGTTTGCTATTAAGCTTCCATTTCCAACTCTTCTGACAGAAACCACTTCTCTCCCATCACTAAATGCAGGACTACCTTTCCTGCTCTCCCTCTGAAAACATGAGATGTTGTGGAAGAAAAGTACCCCCTATCCCACAGATTTTCAAACATTTCTCCAAAATCTACTTCTACCCTCTCAGCCTCTCACCTCTTTCTTCCTTGAAAGCCAAGACCAGGGGCTCCTGCAAGCCCTCGTGATCCAGGTGACACCGAAAATGGTCCCTCTCCTTGGGGTCGATCTCAATGCTCAGCTGGACATAATAGGTCCTGTCTGCATTGGGGGCCATGTTCTTATAGAGGGTTTCATGCTGGCAGGCCTCTGTCCCTCCTCCATGCGGCCTGGTTCTCCTTGGGGTGGAAGCCAAAGGCCTGGCAGGTGAGGACCTCCAGCCTCTCATGCACCACCTTATGGGTCACCTTCCCCACTGGAGGCTCTGAAGAAACAGCAACTGTTAGGGATAACATTGTTCACCCTAACTGTTTTAGGTGAAATACTAACTATGAATCATAGTTAGTGTATGCAGCTTTAACTGTAAAATGGCAATTGTGGGTGTGGTTATGAAAACCATATAAAAGTAGCAAGGCTACAGCTTGCTCTCTCTCTCTCTGGATTTGATGATCACTGATTACTGCTTGGAAGCAAGACTGCATTGCTCGAACGGGAGAGACAACAACGGACTGATTTATGTGAACTGACAATAGGATATTCTATATGGACTTTGCTAACTGAATATCCCTGAATGGACTGACTACATGGTAAATGAATAATGGACTGTTTTTGACTATGCTATAAACTTATACTGGAATAAAATATATTCTTGATAGCACAAGCGTATCTGTTATTTTTACTGTATATTAATAAACATACAAACTTAGCTCACTCATTTATCTGTGTGCCTATCTGACTAACGCTGCACATTCTGTTTAGCTTGTTTACCTAACCCTGGTTGGGGAACCCAGGCTTAACAGCAACAATACCAGAGTTCCCAGAATTTCTAGAGTTTCTGGCAAGATGATTTAAATATCAAGTCCTCCTTTGGCCCTCCTCTCCTTCTGTTTCCTCTCCTCCTCTGTACCTGTGGGACCCACAAAGATGGGAACATTGGAGTGAACGTCACTGCAATAGGACGAGATCATATTTTCCTGCTCAGTTTCTTTGTCTCTATTTGGGGGAGCATTGGAGGTCATTTTCCTTCTGTAATATGATGTGAGATATCTCCTGACCCTTTTCTGCAGAGGGTGGATTGGCTATGTAGGACAGAGATAAAGTGGGGGAGGGGGAGCCTACAGAAACATGATCAGTGGAGCCCCCTTTTTGCCACTTACCTGTCTTCTCCAGAGTCTTGTTCTTATAGGACAGGTATCTCTGCAGCCTCTCAATGCAGATCTTCTCTAAGAAGACTACTTTCCTGGGACCATCTTGGATCGTCTTCCCACTTCTCCTTGACTTTCTCAGCCTGGGCCTGAGCTGTCAGCCACCTGAGGGTCTCCGTGTGGAAGCTAATGAAATCCATCCCATCATAGCCATAGTGCAAAAACCCTCCTTTGCTCCTGTCTTCCCTGAGTTCACAGCCCAAATTCACTTGCCAGGTACGAAGCCCTGAAAGAGACCCAGAGGAGGTGAATGAAAAGGGTCCAGCATTCCTCTCCTTAGAGAATAAAATAGAGTTTACCCTCCCTTCCCACCTGGGGAGGAAAACCCAGTTTCTCTTTCTCCTCTTTATCAGACAAGAAGAAATGTCTCTTACTTCAGTTAACCCTGTTTGAGGTCCAGCCATGAAGAATTTCTGGGTGGGAGAGAGAATGGGGGGGGAGGGTTGGGGGCCTTCTTTCCTTTCCAGCAGGCTTTGATGTCCCTGGCTCTGCTCACCTCCAGCCTCGTGGTCCAGTTTTGATAACTTCTCCAGGTCAGCCCTGAAGATCCACTCAGGGATCAGAAACCTCTCCTTCCCTGCCTCCTCCATCCAGGGCACCAGAGGCTCCATCTTCCCGGTGAGATTATCAGAGCAAAAGATGGGCTGGTCATCCAGGTAGATCTTAATGAAGAACTGGGACAGCCCCTTACTGGGGTCTGAGAGTTTCAGGTAGAAGTAGGACAGGGAGTGTGAGGGAGAGCCTAGAGAAGGAAGGGGAGGAGAAAAGCAGAATTGGGGAGGGGTCAACTCCACAGCCCCATCCCCTTCAACAGTTTATTGTCACAAACAGTCTCTCCCCAATAAGTTCTCTCAAGTGGAACAAATTGTGTTTCCCCCCCCCTTTTTTTTTTCTCTTCTGCTTGGGAAGATACATTGGAGGGAAGAGCCCCCAGCAGCCCTGGGAACATCTGGGAAGGGCCACATCTGGCTGCTCCTGCAGCTCCCCTGGGCTCTGGGGATTCCCAGGCAGCTGCTTGTGGGCCTGACCTCCATGGCGACCCCAAACACCCCACAGTGGGAAGAGTCAGGTAGGCCCTATTTACATGGAAGCTGAGGATCTTTCCAGCCAGGGCAAAGATTGCTCATAAGGGGGGAGCTGGTTGGGGATGACTTCACCCAATGCCCAGGTAGGACAAGGAAGGAGAAGGAGGAAGTAGGCAGGGCTGAAGTCCAAACTTCGCTTTTCACTTCTACTCTCTGTTCTTGGAGAAGTACAAATGGGAACCGATTACAGATCAGATGCAAACACTTTTAAGAAGAGGAAAAGGAAGAGTTTTCCTTGTGCGAATGGAGTTTGGGATTGAGGGGGGATGGGGGAGAGAGAGAGACCCGACCCAGGACATACGCTCCCCTCCCCGTCTGTTGCCCCCCCCCCCACGCCAACTCACGGCAAAGAGCCCCAGGCCCGCAGGAGCCCAGCGCCACTCCCAAGACCAAAAGGGGCGCCCGGTGCAGCGGCATCCCCCTCCACCTGCGCTTTGCGAAGGACAAGCCGCTTGGGCGCCTCTCCCGGTCCGGGTCCCGTCCGGATCCGCAAAGAAGCCCAACTCCGCTGAACTTCTCCGTCCCGTCCCCGAAAGAACCAAAGCAGCGCTGCTCCCTTGCGGTCTTCTCGGGCCATGGAGAAAGAAAGGGAAACCGGCGACCGGCAGGTTAGCGCTCCAACGCGCGTTGTGTGAACGCAGCCACCTCCTCGCTCATTCTTCTTCCGATCGACCCCCCTTCGTCCCTTCGGGCTTTCGGGGAGCTTTAGGCAGAAGGCGGCCCGTCGGTGATCTGAAGGGGGTGGCCGCGTGTTTGTGCAGCGTCCGGCCCGGACACAGTTCCCTTCCGCCAAGGGACCCCGGTGGACTCGCACAGGAGCCGCACCCGTTTCCTTTTCTGCTTCTCACTCCCGCAGTGCGACGGCCGAGAGGAGCCTTTATCACCTGCACCTGCAGGGACCTTCGCTCCGCCAAGGACAGCGCCGCCCTCCATCCTTCGCCCGCCCCTCGGCCCCTATCCTGCCCGCCCCGAGAGCTCCGCTAAGGTTCTCCGCCCGTCCAAAGTTTGCGAGTCTGCTTGGCAATGATGTTTTCTTTTGCACGGGAATCAAAGGCGCAACAACTGGAGAGAACCAGCAAGTGTTTCTTCTATCCTGAGCGCAGGTGGCAGTGGTTCGAGTGCATTACTCAGGCTACTTCTGCTGTCTGCCGCTGCCTGCAATTTGGCAGTTCGAATCCCACCAGGTTCAAGGTCGACTCAGCCTTTCCAGGTGGGTCAAATGAGGACCCAGATTGTTTTTTTTTGGGGGGGGGAAGACTGACTCTGTAAACCGCTTAGGAAAGGGTGATAAAGCGGTATATAAGTCTAAGGGCTATTGCTATCTTCAACCCTTCCGAGAATAGCAATTGGATGCCAACCAGGTTGGTTTCTGAGGGAAGGAGGGTGGTTATGCCAGAGGGCTTGGGAAAGCAGCACCACTTCTGGGCCTTGGCCCCCTCCCCTCCCTTCTCCCTCCCCCAGGACAAGCCAGCCAGAGCCCCTTGGAGGGGTGGCCCCAGGGCACTCAGCCAGGCTCTCTAACTCCCAGCTGCTGTTTCTGCTTAGTGCTTCAGGGGAGCCCAAGGAACAGCGCTCTGCGCTACAGCTAGTCCTTAACTTACAACAGTCCACTGAGTGACTGTTCAAAGTTAACAACAGCAAAAGTGATGAATGGCCCTTTTTTAATCATCTTTGCAGCATCCCCATGGCCGTGTGATGAAAATCCAGGTGCTTGGCCACTGGTTCCGACTTATGACTGGGTCACACAATCCCTTTGTGCAACCTTCTGACCAGCATAATCCATGGGGGGGGGGAGCCAGATTCACTTTATAACTGGGTTACTGACTTGTCAACTGCAGTGTTTCACTTAACAACAGTGGCAAGGAAGGTCGTAAAATGGGGCAAAACTCACTTAACAAATTTTCACTTAACATAAATGTTAGGCTCAATGGTGGTCGTAGGTCAAGGACGACCCATGCGTGCCCCTAAAGGAAAAACAATAACAGCCCAAAAAGAAAGAATAAAATGAAATTTTAAAAAAGACTCCACATCCTTCCCCTCTGGCTTCAGTCTATCCAGTGCTTAGGGCTACAGGGAGATCAGGAGGGTCCTTAGGAAGATTCAAAGAGGGAGGGGGAGCTGTTGGATACCCAGGGGAAGGTCTTGGTTTCTCCTTGGGAAAAGCAACACCTCAGGACCAGAGGAAGGAGGAGGAAGAGGACCAGGAGGGGGAAGAGTAGCAGCAGGAGGAGAAGCAGGAGGAGAAGCAAGAGGGGGAGGGGAAGGAGTCATAGGAGTAACAGGAGGAGAAGCAGGAGGAGGAGGAACAGGAGGGGGAGCAGGAGGAGGAAGAGAAGGAGCAGCAGGAGGAGGAGCAGGAGAAGTTTATCCATTCATTTGTAGGATGGAAAGGAGGAAGCTGAAAGTGAGGGAGATGCTTGTCCTGCCTGGGTCTCTCCCCCACATTCACCCTGCATCTCTCTATCTGTCCTTCCCCAGCAGGAAACTTCTCTTGTCCTTCACTCAGCCTCGTTTAAGGATATTCTGCATTCAATTTGTATTCAAGTCCCATTTGTACTTTTGAACAAGGAGTGAAAAATAAAAGGGAATGTACAAAGTCACCTCAGAATCTCCTTTCGTGAAACTCCCTTCCTCTATTTATTTATTTATTTTAATTTGTTATCAACTTATGAACAAGGGACAGGCTCACAATACAAGGAAGGCTTGAATAATTCGTGGCTCCTCTGAGACAGTTGACTTTTACATTTGTTGTTTACTTTGGCCTCAATGCTGACTGACTCTGAGCAAGGAGTAAACAAATTTACAGAGAAAGTTTAGTCTGTTCCTTCTGGGTCTTATTTGAGGAAGAAGTCAAAGTAAAAAAAGAAGGTTTATTGTTCCTTTTGACTATTCCTTCTCTCCATCCATCAGCCGAACAAAGGCTGAGCCTCTAATCAGCTGTTTCGTGATCATGAAACTGCAGGAGACTCTGACCTGGGAGGCTGAAGTCTCTATTCTCTCCAAATCCTTTCATGATGTAACCTGAATATATTTAATCATATATCGAATTTGTACAAAGCCCATGTCACACTGCAGCAACGGATGCAAAGAGGATGTAAAACGGACAAAAAAGCTTTCCATCCGTTGGTTAACGCGATGTACTCACTGCCTCCATTTTGCTTCCTCTCTATCCGTCCAGCATCCGTTTATTGATGTTTTATCCGCTCAGAAAGTTTTGAGCTGCTCAAAATTTTTGCGCAGAAAATGTATCCAATTCATCCGTTCTGCATCCGCTACGCATCCACGACGCATCCATCACGCATCCGTTACGCATCCGCTATATCCGCTAGGCATCCGCTGTGCATCCGTGCAACTCGCATCCGCTCGGACACAGGGAGGAACTGGAACGGACACAGAACGGATGCAGAATGGATGCAGCATGGAAACAAAGCGTTTAAAACGGAAAAAACGTTCGCAGAGGGGACCTATCTCGGATATTAAGGATGTCTAGAGGATGCCTAGAGCATGCCTAGAGGATGCAAAGGGACACCTATACTGCCTATAAAAAGGGGGAGCAACTCGTCTGCATCTCACTTTCAGACCAGCAGCCCACCTGTGCAGACCTCTGCAGCCTTCATCTGACTCTTCCTCTTCCACAGCATCTAGTCATGTCCACTGTGGATCGTACCACAGTCCTTTTGGCAGCCACCATCCTTCTGCAACAGTGCGAAGCCATCTACAGGCTCTGTGAACTCTACTACGGGAAGAAAAGGAGGCGGCCAAGAAGCGTCTGGGTACGAAGATGGATTGGGAGAAGAGCAGAGTACAGACTGTACAACAAGCTGATGGTGGAGCTCAGGAACGAAGACATTCGGGCATTCCAGAATTTCATGAGGATGCCTCCAGCCATGTTTGACGAAGTTCTGCAGCGGCTGACACCCAGGTTGACCAAGGCAAACACCAACTTCCAGCCCAGCTTGGAACCTGGGCTCAAGGTGGCACTCACTCTGTGCCACCTGGCCTCAGGGACCACCTACAGGAGCATGCAGTATGGCTGGAGGGTGCCACACAACACCATCAGCATTGTGGTCAGAGAAGTGGTGCAGGCCATCATCGAAGAATACCTGCAGGAAGGATGGAAGAAACTTGCAGAGCAGTGGTATCAGAGGTGGAACTTCCCACACACCGTTGGAGCCATAGATGGCAAGCACGTGGCCTGCAAAGCACCAGCCAAGACAGGGTCCACTTATTTCAACTCCAAGGGCTTCTTCAGCATCGTCCTCTTCGCCATGGTCAATGCTGACTACAAGTTCATGTACATCGATGCTTCAGGCAACGGCTCATGTTCAGATGCCCAGGTATACAATGCCAGTCACCTCAAGGAGGGGCTGAAAGGCAACCTCATCTTGGGCTTCCCAATTCCAGACCCCCTGCCCAACGACACGCAAGATGTGCCCTACTTCATCGTGGGGGATGACGCCTTCTCCCTCAGAACCTACCTCATGAAGCCCTACACTTCCAGACTCCTCACCCGTGAAGAGAGGATCTTCAACTACAGGCTGTCCAGGGCAAGGCGGGTGGTGGAGAACGCCTTTGGAATCCTGGCCAACAGGTTCCAGGTACTTCTCACCACCGTGCAGCATCGCCCAGAGACCGTGAGGAGGATTGTGGAAGCTTCCTGCATCCTGCACAATCTCATGCGCAGAACAGGCTCATGGACCTCCAACAAGGCAATGGGGACATGGAGCCTGGGGAATGGAGGCAAGGGCAAAACCTGATAGACATTCAGGATGTGCAAGGCCCCAACAGAGCCTCACGGGAAGGGAAGAAGCAGCGCAACCTCCTGAAACACTGGTGCAACTCCCCAGCTGGAGCGGTGGAGTGACAAGACAGTATGATAGATGATTAATGGGTGCTTCATTCAGCCTGTCTCATCACACGGATGAGATTGGGCCATGTATGTTGGTTGGGCCTACAATGAATAGGGCGTTTAATAAAGAGTTGTGTTTGTGTTGACATGTGAGGATGATTGATTACATTGTTATTGATAAAAAAGGGCCATAGGTGTGGCACCTGAGAGGGTGGACCATACGGTCCCACTATGCTTGCACTGGAGGTTTATCTATCCCACAGCTATTACCCATCCCACAGGTATCCCTGCCCATCCCACTGCTATCCTATCCCATCCCACAAGCATGCAAAGGCTTAAACCAATTCTAAAAGTTTCCACCAAGATTTTATTTAAAAAAAGAAATGAAGCAAGTGTGTGAATCAAAGATAAACTTTATTGAACAACAAGGTGTAAAAAAAAATGATCCAAGTTAAGTGTCCAAATAAAGTCCACAGATAGCCAGCTACCCAGTCTCTGGCACTCTTATTGGTTACTCGGAGGTGTGCCCAGTCTCAGGGGTGAAGGGTCCAGGTGCTGTGCAGGTGGGTGGTGCTGGAGTGCTGGTCTGTATCGTCATTGGGGTGCCTGGCCCCCAGAGGACAACAGGGGACGGTGTGTTGAGGAAGCTCTCAGACAGCTGGCTCAGTCCTGTGATGCTGAGAGGTCCTTCCTCCATGCTATAGGGTGTCAGCCCCAGTACCGATGAGAGATGTACTGAGGCTGGGCTTAGCTGTGGGGTGGTGGAAGGAGTAGTGTAGTGGGGCTGTCTGGTCTGCAGCTGGGTGAGGACTGGCGTGGGTGGCATCGCTGTCGTCGGTGGCATCATTGGTGTGGGTGGCATCAGTGGCATCAATGGAACCGGTGGCAACAGTGTCGCCCGATGACTCTGTGCCTGGACTGGGAAGGGCTGCTGCCTGTGCTGCTGGACCTCCTGGTAGCCGTAGCCCTGGTAGGTGAGGGGCTGTGGGAAGCCTTGGAATGGGAGGGACATCACCTGGGGTGGAGGAGCAGACCTGGGCTTTGTGGGAGCAGGTTCCTCTGGATCTGGAGGGTTGTGAGGCAGCTCGGTGATCGGGTCCTTCACCACCTGGTACTGGGCTTCCTCCATGTTCCTGAGGGTCTGGTTGACATAGGTGAGGAAGGGCTTGTGGCTGGAGGATGAGGAGTCGGTGTTGACCAGCTGAGAGAGGAGATCTATGCTGATGCGGATTGTGTCCCTGATCTCCAGCAGGACAGTGTGGCTCTGCCCCTCCTGCTGTCTGGCTCTCTGCCTTTCTGTGGAGGTCGAGCTGGGTGGTGGTGGATGCGGCTATGACTGTGGTGGACTCGATGTCTCCTTTCTCCCACTGCACCAGGGAGTCCTCCACGCGCTCCACCACAGTTACAACAGCTGTCCGCGGGTTCTCCGCCATGGCACGCTCCACAGAAACCTGCCTGGAGACAGGGACTGACTCTCGGCCGGAAGAGGACTGGCTCTCAGCAGGCTGCCAGAGAGAGAGGGTTGTGAGAGGGGCTCCTGGTGCTCCTCGGTGGCGGATCTCACCCTCCAAGAAGCTGCACCTGGCCATGACATAAGTCTCTCTGTCCGTCAGCTTAACCGTGGCCTAGCCAGATTTCTTCAGGTGCAGCTTCCCGTACCAGGTGTGCATGTGCTTCCACCAGCCGAGGAGCACCTCCGAAGTGTAACCCATACTCTCCGCCCTCTCTCTCCAAGCAGCCTGCTTCCTTTTGCTGTCCCTGTACAGCCGGTGTCCCTTCCGCCACAGATAGTCATTCTCTCTCAGCCACTCCAGCACCTCATCCTCGTGGTCCTCCTCAATGAAGTATTGCCTCCTCTTCCGTCATCGCATACGCTTCTTCCTCTCTTTGGCAGGACCAGATGGGCCATCAT
Source organism: Laticauda colubrina (assembly GCA_015471245.1). Classification (NCBI taxonomy): domain Eukaryota; kingdom Metazoa; phylum Chordata; class Lepidosauria; order Squamata; family Elapidae; genus Laticauda; species Laticauda colubrina. The sequence goes on from BLBF01016096.1 coordinate 9,733, forward strand.
CAGAGGGGCTCCCAGGTGGTAGGGGCTGCTTCTCCACACCAGCAGCAGCAGCAGCAGCAGCAGCAGGATCATCATCATCATCATCATCATCATCATCATCATCATCCTCACCAGCAGGATCATAATCATCATCATCATCATCAGCAGCAGCAGGATCAGCAGCACCAGCAGCAGTACCAGCAGCAGCACCAGGACCAGGATCAGCAGCAGCAGAGTAAGCACCAGCAGCGCCAGTAAGACCAGGAGCACGAGCAGGACCAGGAGCACGAGCAGGACAAGCAGGACAAGCAAGACCAGGAGCACAAGCAGTACGAGCAGTACGAGTAAGTCCAGGAGCACGAGCAGGACCAGCAGGACCAGCAGGACCAGGAGCAGCTTTAGCAGAGTACGCAGCAGCAGAAGCACCACTGCTAGGAGCAGCTTCAGCAGAGTACGCAGCAGCAGAAGCACCACCGCCAGGAGCAGCTTCAGCAGAAGCTCCAGCACCAAAAGAGCGAGCCTGAGCAGCAGAATCCCCAGCAGAAGCAGAGTCAGGGACAGGGGGCGGGAGGGTGGCCCTGTCCCTCTTGGCAGGGATGGCAGCAGGTTGCTGAGGCTTTCGCTTCCTCCCCATGTTTGTGAGGTTGCTGGCTTGCAGGGAGGCTGGCAGGGAGGCTGGCAGGCACCAAGGTGGGCAGGAAGCCTGGCAGGCAGGCAGGCACCAAGGCAGGCACGAAGGCTGGCAGGCAGGCAGGCACCAAGGCTGGCAGGCAGACTGGCTGGCAGGGAGGCTGGCCAGGAGGCTTGGAGGCAGGCTGGCAGTAAGGCTTGCATGCAGTCAGGGTAGTCAAGGACTCGATGTATCCTGCAGCAGGTCTTTCCTCCGAATGCTGGCCACGTGCGAGCTGCTTCCCTTTATATCTGGGGGGCTTATGCAATGCATCCCTCCCGCATGCGCAATTAACGCTGTGCATCCGCTAGGCTTCCGCTGTGCATCCGCTAGGCTTCCGCTCTGCATCCGCTTCATCCGCTGTGCATCCGCCGTGCATCCGCTTCATCCACTCGGCGTCCGCTGTGCATCCGTTGTATCCGTTCCGCGTCTGCTTTGCTGAGGCCCCCCGGAAGCCTAGCGGATGTGCCATCCGCTCTCATCCGCTTCCATCCGCTGGCCTTCCTTTCCGCCTCCGCTTTCCTTCCGCCCTGCGTCCTCCCCCCATCCGTGTTATCCGCTCCAGTTATGCAATTTTTTGCCCTTTTTGAGAGTGGATAAGAACGGATGGAACATTTTGCTCGTCCGTTGTGTCCGTTTTGCATCTGTTGGGCAGTGTGACAGGGCCTTAACCCACACATGAAACAATGGAGGGAGGAAACCCAGATGGCCGGAACCTATCACCTCTGAGAGGCACAGCCAGGAGATGAGAAGATTATAAAAATTCCACAGTGAGATGTGTCCTGGGAACCTCTGGAAAAGTTAGTTCTGAAAGGGAGTGGGGGGAAATTAGGTGTGCCCTGAGAAACTGTGAAAAAGATCATTTCTACAAAAGAGGTGGGGGGAATTAACATACTGGCTTTTCTTTCACTAAATACACATCAAGATAAGGGGAGGGGTTCTAAACTTCCTTATCTCTCCCTGTATGCCTGAGAGACCTGAGACACTGCTTTGAACTCCTACATGAATTGTCTCATCTCAATAAAAGATTCCTTTTGATACGTTTGATTTTCAGAAGTTCATTCTTGTTAATTGAATGGGAAAAAGTTCTGTAGTCTGACACCTGGTGTGATACTTGTGAAAGATTGTTCATAACCCTAATAGCTATCAGACCTCTTTTTATATCATTGGCATCAACATTCATTGGAACAGAAGGAAATTGTAATTTCTTTTTAACCCCTTCAGAAAAGGTGAGACGGATGTTGTGTATACATTTGATAAGCAAACACATAAATCAAGAACTGTACAGCAAGTTATCATCCAAATAGTTTAGCTTTTATTGCTGGTGTTTTTTCCCCCAAACATTAATAAAGTTACAAAACACAAAGAAGTGTACAAAAAAGCAAAGGGAAAAAAAAGAAAGGGGCAGGGAAAAGCAACATTCAGGAATTCAAATAAAAAGGAAATGCAGAAGGCCATGTTTTTGCAATGTGGACAAAGATCTTCCTGGCAACTTCTTGGGAATACGCTCAATAGTTTCTCATATCTCTGCAGTAACCATTCCCAAGACCCTGAGGTCCCCCATCTCCATCCAGGCATCTCCCTAAGGTAACTTGCTCAGCCCTCATAGAACAAGAGACCTGGCTCCATTCCTTTGCCATGAGACTTTTCCTGGGGTTGCAAATGGCAAAGCTGCAGAGAGCTTTCCTTTGTGTCTCTGCTGAACTGGAACCAGCTATATGACCACCTCAGCCAGGCACCCAAGACTCCTCCAGGGAGAAACAGCACAGGTGGAAGTCACAGTCAAGGAACATCACTTGGCCCTGCATCAGCTCCTCGCCTCCCAAGGAGGAGTTTGCCTGGTGTTTAGCTCCTCCTGCTACCTTGATGTCAACCAACATGAAAAAAACTCATGACAGAGAATTTGAAACTCTCATACAAAATCATCACTTCTGAGGGCACACATACAACATATAATAGATATAATAAAATCAATGCCTGTTGGGGTACATATAATTAGATATAATACAAAACAAAAATTGGATGCAAAAATCCAAAGCAAGTCACAATACAACAATGGGAAGAATGAGGGACCAAATCTTTCAAATGAATACCAAGTTGTCACTTAAAGGAAAACTGGTATATGATGCTTTATATTTGGCTGTCATGCTCCTGGTGGAGACTGACTCTGAGGGAGAGGAGGAACAGCCAACAGGGAGTAGAAGTGTGGCTCCGGAGGTTGTGGAGGATCGGGAAGGGCAGAGGCTGGCTGGGCAATCAGAGGCCCATTCCCCTCTCCATCCTAGGGCACTCAGGGAGGAGAGAATAAGGGAGAGATATGGTCTACTCGAAAAGGAGGCCTTGATCCTCTTCATGGACTGCAGCTGTGACAATTGAATAAGAGGCCGGACATGCAAACAGCTGAGTGCTGGAAACAAAGCATAGAAATATCTCTAGTTTATGGTTCCTCTCCGAGTTCGGCATCCTTCACAGTGTGTGTCCTGATATCTGTGAACGTATTTCAGCCCTTATTTTGCCTGGTTCGTGTTGTCTTTTACTTTTGAAGGCCCTGTCACATCGGCCGATGGATGCAAAATGTATGGAAAAAGGACACAGCGGATGAGAAACTTTTCCATCCGTTGTTATCCGCTCTCAAAAGTGCCCCAAATTTACATAAAGAGAGCGGAAAACAATGGAAAGGAACAGACAGGGAGAGGACGTAGCGAGGATGTTAAGCGGATGCTCCACGGAAGCCTAGCGGATGGAAGCGGAGGGAAGCGGATGACACGTCCTCAGGGCTTCCGGGGGAGCACAGCGAAGGGGACACACAGCGGAAGGAGCGGATGCAGAGCAGATGCCTAGTGGATGGCACGGATGCAGAGCGGACGCCTAGCAGATGCCTTGCGGATGCAAAGCGTTCACTGTGCATGCGGAGAGGATGCATTGCATCAGCCCCACGGATAGAAAGGGAAGCAGCTTGCAAGCAGGTCACCATTCAGAGGAAAGACCTGCTGCCAGACACATCTCCAGACAACAACCATGGGTAAGAAGAGGAAGCCTGTGCCTACTCCTGCCAGCCCTGGCAAGAAGGACAGGGCCACCATCCCACCACCTGGTGCTGACTCTGCTTCTGCTGGGGTTTCTGCTGCTGGGGCTGCTCCTGGTGCTGGTGCTTCTACTGGTGCTTACTCTGCTGGTGCTACTCCTGGTGCTGGTGCCTCTGCTGGTGCTTACTCTGCTGGTGCTGCTCCTGGTGCTGGTGCTTCTGCTGGTGCTTACTCTGCTGGTGCTGCTCCTGGTGCTGGTGCTTCTGCTGGTGCTTACTCTGCTGGTGCTGCTCCTGGTGCTGCTGTTGCTGCTGGTGCTCCTGGTCCTGCTGTTGCTGCTGTTGCTGCTGGTGGTGGTGGTGGTGTGGTGGATCAGCCCCTAGAACCTCAAAGCCCTACTGATGAGGGCCCAGAAGGCCCTGCCAGAGGGAGGAAGAGGCAATCGCATGATAGGGAGAGAAGACAGTACTCCATTGAAGAGGAACATGAGGATGAGGTGCTTGAATGGCTGAAGGAGAACAAGTACCTCTGGCGGAAGGGACACAGGCTCTATCGAGACACCAAGCAGAAGCAGGCGGCATGGAGAGATAAGGCGGAGAGCCTGGGCTACACTTCGGAGGTCCTCCTCAGGTGGTGGAAGCACATGCACACCTGGTACGGGAAGCTGCACCTCAAGAAATCTGGCCAGGCCACGGTCAAGCTCACCGACCGGGAGACCTACGTGATGGCCAAGTGTAGCTTCTTGGAGGGTGAGGTCCGCTACCGAGGAGCAGCCCCTCTGTCAATCCTCTCTCTCAGGCAGCCCACAGAGAGCCAGTCCTCCTCTGGCCAACAGACAGCTCCTGTGTCCAGGCAGGTATCTGTGGAGCGCCCCATGATGGAGACCCCCCGGACAGCTGCACTTCCCGTGGCAGAGTGCGTGGAGGACCCCCTGACGCAGTTGGAGCAAGAGGAGGCCACTGCCACCAGAGACCAATCCACCCCCACCCCCAGCTCCACCTCCACAGAAAGCAGGCAGAAAGCCAGACCAGAGGGACAGAGCCACACTGTCCTCCTTGAGATCAGGGACACCATCAAAAGCAGCATAGATCTCCTCTCTCAGCTGGTATACTCCGACATACCATCCTCTAACAGAAAGCCCTTCCTCACCTACATCAACCAGACCCTCATGGACATGTCCAAATCCCAGTACCAGGTGATCAAGGAGAGGATCACAGGTCTTCTGCACCACCCTCCAGGCCCAGCTGAACGTGTTCCGACCCAGTCCAGGTCTGCTCCTCCAATCCAGGTGATGTCACAGCCCTTCCAAGGCTTTCAACAGCCCCTCACCTACCAAGGCTACGGCTACCAGGAGTTCCAGCAGCACAGGCAGCCCTTCCCAGTCCAGGCCCAGGTTCATCGCATGCCACAGGTGCCACAGATGCCACAGATGCCACAGATGCCACAGATGCCACCGACGCCTCACCTCGCTCACCTGCAGACCAGACAGCCCCACTACACTCCTCCTTTCTCCACCTCACAGCCAAGCCCAGCCTCAGAACATCTGTCATTGGTCTTGGGACTGACACCCCATGTCATGGAGGAAATGGATCTCAACATCACAGGACTGAGCCAGCTCTCTGAGAGCTTCCTCCACACACCATCCCCTGTTGTCCTCTCGGGGCCAGGCACCCCAATGGCACCTCAGACCAGCACTCCAGCCACTGCCACCTCCACAGCACCTAGACCCTTCATCCCTGAGACTATGGGCATGCCTCAGAGTGACTGTGAAGAGTGCCAGAGACTGGGATGCTACCTGTTGACTTTATCTTTGCTTGGGACACTTTCCTTGGGTTATTTTGCTTTTACAGTTTGTTATTAATAAAGTTTATCTTTGCTTCACACACTTGGTTCAGTTCTTTTAGTAAATAAAGTCTTGGTGGAAACTTTTAGAAATGGTTTAAGCCTTTGCATGCTTGTGGGATGGGTAAGGATAGCAGTGGGATGGGAAGGGATACCTGTGGGAGAGGTAATAGCTGTGGGATGGGATAGGATAGCAGTGGCATGGGTAGGGATACTTGTGGGATGGGTAATAGCTGTGGGATAGATAAACCTCCAGTTCAAGCATAGTGGGACTGTATGGTCCACCCTCCCAGGTGCCACACCTATGGCCCTTTATTATCAATAACAATTGAATCATTCATCAACACATTTCAACATAAACACAACTCTTTATTAAATGCCCTGTTCATTGTAGGGCCACTCAACATACATGGCACAATCTCATCAGTGTGATGAGACAGGTTGAAGGAAGCATCCATTAAGCATCTATCATCCTGTCTTGCCACTCCACTGCTCCAGCTGGGGAGTTGCACCAGTGTTTCAGGAGGTTGCACTGCTTCTTCCTTTCATGTGAAGCTCTGTTGGGGCCTTGCACATCCAGAGTGTCTATCAGGTTTCACCCTTGCCTCCATTCCCCAGGCTCCATATCCCCATTGCCTTGTTGGAGGTCAATGAGCCTGTTCTGCAAGACTGGGTAGCGGGTGCGCATGAGATTGTGCAGGATGCAGCAAGCTTCCACGATGTTTCTCACGGTCTGTGGGCGATGCTGCATGGTGGTAAGAAGTACCTGGAACCTATTGGCCAGGATGCCAAAGGCATTCTCCACCATTCGCCTTGCCCTGGACAGCCTGTAGTTGAAGATCCTCCCTTCATGGGTGAGGCATAGGGAAGTGTAGGGCTTCATGAGGTAGGTTCTGAGGGAGAAGGCGTCATCCCCCACAATGAAGTAGGGCACATCTTGTGTGTCATTGGGCAGGGGGTCTGGATCTGGGAAGCTCATGATGTTGCGTTCCAGCCCCTCCTTGAGGTGACTGTCGTTTTATACCTGGGCATCTGAAGCTGACCCGTTGCCTGAAGCATCAATGTACATGAACTTGTAGTCAGCATCGACCATGGCGAAGAGTATGATGCTGAAGAAGCCCTTGTAGTTGTGATAAGTGGAACCTGACTTGGCTGGAGCTTTGCAGGCCACGTGCTTGCCATCTATTGCTCCAACGGTATGGGGGAAGTTCCACTTCTGATACCAATGCTCTGCAACTTTCTTCCAGCCTTCTTCAGTGGAGGGGCACTGGAGGAGCTCCTCCAGGTATTCTTTGATGATGGCCTGCACCACTTCTCTGACCACAATGCTGATGGTGTTGTATGATACCCTCCAGGCCTACTGCATGCTCCTGTACGTGGTCCCGGAGGCCAGGTGGCGCAGAGTGAGTGCCACCTTCAGCCCATGGTCCAGGCTGGGCTGGAAGTTGGTGTTTGCCTTGGTCAGCCTGGGCCTCTGCTGCTCCACAACTTCATCAAACATGGCTGGTGGCATTCTCATGAAGTTCTGGAATGCATAAGTGTCTTCGTTCCTCAGCTCCACCATCAGCTTGTCATACAGTCCGTACTCCGCTCTTCTCGCGATCCATCTTCAGACCCAGACACTTCTTGGACGCCTCCTTTTCTTCGCGTAGAACAGATGAAAGAGCCTGTAGATGGCTTTGCACTATTGTAAAACTATGGTGGCTACCAAAATGAGTGTGCGATGATCCATGGTGGAGATGACTAGATGCTGTGGAAGAGCAAGAGCAAGGCTGAAGAGGTCTGCACAGCAGGGCTGCTGATCTGAAAGTGAGATCCAGGTGATTTCTCCCCCTTTTTATAGGAAATATCGTTTTTCTGCTACGTGTCCTTCCACATACTCCAGGCATCCTCCAGACATCCTAAATATCCGAGATACATCCCCTATACGAATGTTTTTTCTGTTTTAATGCTTTATATGCGAGCTGCATCCGCTTTCATCCTTTCTACGTCCGTGTTACTAATGCTGCATGTCCGTTCCGCGTCCATTTCGCTTCCTCCCTGTGTCCGTTTTCCGCTGGAGCGGATGTGAGTTGCGCCGATGCACAGCGGATGCCTAGCGGATATAGCAGACGTGTAACAGATGACGACAGACATATAACAGATGTTCCCCGTATGCGTAGCAGATGTAGAACGGGTGCATTGGATACTTCATCAGCTCAAAAAGTTTTGTGCAGCTCAAAACTTTTTGAGCAGATGAAATCTCAGTAGACGGATGCTGGATGGATAGAGAGTATGAAAAACATATGCAGTGAGTTCAGAATGGATGCATTGCGTTAACCAATGGATGGCAAGTGTTTCTCTCCATTTTACATCCTCTTTCCATCCGTTGGTGCAGTGTGACATGGGCTTTTTTATTTAAATGGCATTTCCTCCTTCTTGTAACTGCTTGTGTGGGAGTTTTTTTGTCTTCAGTCAAGAATATTTGGAGCATGGAAGCAAAGTGAAGGAATAAAAGGGGATTTACCTGTTTTTTGTGACTGTGTTTATTTTGTATCCCACCCTGGATCATCACAGTTGGCACCCAACTCCTTTAATGATCTCTAAGATGAAGAAACAGGACAGAAAGGGATGTTGGAAATGCCATGAAGCAGAAGGAATGCTGTGTCTCCTATGGTGGACACATAGAAAACGACAAAAGTGTAGAAAGTGGAATGCAAAAAATATTGGGATTTAGATTGGAAATGAAACCACAGCTGATCTTCTAGAGGTAATCTGG
>BLBF01016098.1:0-22037 GCA_015471245.1 Laticauda colubrina
TCCCTGTGGTAGGCATGGGACAATTCCGAGTCGCCTACAAACATCACATCAAGGTGCTTCCGCTGACTATAGTCGACCAAGACAGACCAAGCCTCCTGGGCATCGAATGGTTCGCGCCATTGGGCATCGGGATGACCGGGGTCGATCGAGTGACTACAACCGGCTGGGAAGACGACCTCATCCGAGAATTCCAGGACGTTTTTGACGGCTCCCTTGGCAAGTATCGGGGAAATCCCATTTCTTTCAATCTAAACCCCCAAATAGCCCCACGAAGAATAAAAGCCAGGCGAGTTCCTTTTGCACTAAAGGCAAAAATAGAGGAACAGCTGGACAAATTAATAGCCCAAGGGGTGTTAGAACCTGTGGACCATGCCAAGTGGGAAACGCCTATTGTCACACCCATTAAACCTGACGGGTCCATCAGAATCTGTGGTGACTATAAGGCTACCCTGAACCACGCATTACAACCAAGCGCATACCCGGTGCCAGTAGTCCAGCATTTGCTTCATTCCCTGGGAAAAGGCAAAGTTTTCGCCAAACTCGACTTGGCACAAGCCTATCAACAACTCCCAGTGGACCCAGAAACAGCAGAAGCACAGACTATAGTCACCCATAAGGGCGCATTCAAATGTCACTGGCTCCAATTTGGAGTGAGCGTGGCCCCTGGCGTCTTCCAGAGTCTGATGGAACGCCTTCTAAATGGCATACAAGGAGTTGTTCCCTATTTTGACGACGTCCTAATCTCGGCCAGAGATGAAACTCAATTAAGGAACAGACTCAAAGAAGTATTAACTAAGTTAGGGAATCTGGCCTCAAGGTAAAAAGAGAAAAGTGCTGTTTAATTAAGAACAGCGTCGAATTCCTGGGCTACTCAATAGACGGAGAGGGTATCCACCCCACAGACAAAAAAGTTAAAGCAATCAAAGACGCTCCTGAACCAAGAAATAAAACCGAACTACAAGCATTCTTAGGATTAATTAATTTTTATAACGTGTTCCTGCCAAACAAAGCCACTATAGCAGAACCGTTACACCGTCTGCTAGACAAAAAGGCAACTTGGACTTGGGGTTACAAAGAAAAAAAAGCCTTCCAAAATATTAAAAGCTTGCTAACATCAACAAACGTTCTCATCCAATTTAGCAACACTCTGCCATTAACAGTGACCTGCGACGCCTCACCATATGGAGTAGGTGCCATCCTGAGCCACCAACTACCCGATGGCAGAGAAGCACCCGTCGCATATTACTCTAGGACTCTACCAAAAACCGAGCGGAATTACAGCCAATTGGACAGGGAAGCTCTAGCAATTGTCGCTGGAGTAAAACGCTTCCACGAATACTTATATGGGCGGACTTTTCAAATCATAACGGACCACAAACCGCTAATGGGGATTTTGGCTGGAAACAAGCCAACACCTAATATACTGTCCCCAAGAATGACGAGATGGTCAGAGTTCCTAGCAGCTTATTCCTACACTCTGACACATCGGCCAGGGAAACAAATTTCCCATGCGGACGCTTTGAGCAGAGCACCCTTACCAGCAACCGACGAAGACCCGGCACCAGCGATGACAACGCTACAAATCGAGACTTGCCCCGATCTACCCATATCAGCATATGATGTTGCCAGAGCCACCGCGAAAGACTCATTGACTGCCCGCGTTCTTAGCTGGGTAGGTAAAGGCTGGCCGGAGAATCAAAAAACTGAAAACTTTAAACCTTTCCGGTCCAGACAGACTGAACTTTCAATCCAAAAGGGGTGTTTGTTGTGGGGTGATCGGGTAGTAATCCCTGCAAATTACAGCCCAGGGTACTTAAGTTGTTACATGAAGGGCACCCGGGAATGGTTAAGATGAAAAGCCTTGCCAGAAGTTATGTTTGGTGGCCGGGTATTGATAAGGACATAGAGTATTGGGTAAGCTCATGCCACAAATGCCAGGCAATTAGACCATCCCCACCAAAAGCACCCGTTAAGGACTGGGAAAACCCTCGGGGATCTTGGTCAAGAATACACATTGATTTCGCGGGTCCTACCAAGGGGCACACCTTTCTGATTGTCGTTGATGCCTATTCAAATTGGCTTGAAGTAAAAGTTATGCCATCAACGACAACAGAAACTGTAATTAAAAAGCTGGACAACCTTTTTGCCACCCATGGCATACCGGACGTTCTTGTCTCAGATAACGGGCCACAGCTAACCAGCATACCATTTGAGCAATACCTAGCCTCCCTAGGTATAAGACATGCCCTAACTGCGCCGGCTCACCTGGCTGCGAACGGCAGGGCTGAGAGAATGGTCCGGTTTACTAAAGAAGGTTTGGAACGAATGGACGCTGGAGATGTCCAACAGAAAGTAAACCGTTTGCTCACACTCCAGCACATAACGCCCAGTACCATAACCAATAAGTCCCCAGCAGAATTACTTATGGGGCGAAAATTAAGATCTCACCTTGATAGGTTACACCCAAATTTTACCCCAGAAAACCCCCCTGACTCCTCCACACAGTTCAGACAATTCGAAATAGGCGATTTGGTATACGCTAAAAACTTCACCGGGGACCCGGTATGGCTACCAGGACAGATTATCCAAATTACAGGCCCCAAATCCTACCGATTAAAATTAGACGATGGCAGGGAATGGAAGCGGCACATAGACCAGCTTCGATCTCGAATTATAGAGAGAACCACAGACTTACAAACATTCACCGAAAAAACCGGCGAATTGCAAACCAAGGTGGGGGGGGAAAGGCAAGAAATAAATAAAGAACTGTTTAAAACCAAACCCCATGAAACATACGAACAAAAAGAGCAAATAAAAGACTCACTGTTTGGAGAGACTTGCGTGAAGAGCCCATTGGAAGGGGCCAGCCAAGCCAGCTCGACCTGCCCAGAGGAAACGGGAGGGAGCGGCAAAACCGTCAGCCTAAGAAACTCAGGCGGCGGTAAAATGGCTGACTCACCCTTCCAGACGGTTCCAGGGAGAAGGACGGACGACACAGCAGCCCCATCCGAACCGGTCGAAGTCTGCACTAAGAATGAACCGCGCAAGTCAAGTCGAGTCCGGAAAAGCCCCGCCTACCTGCGAGACTATGTCACCACGTAGGACTGAACTAAGGGGGGAGGGGTGTTCTATATGTAAAGTGGGTGACTCCAAATCTACAAACCTGATTGGTCAATAAAATGAACATTGGATTGGTTCACTAGGAACCAGTCCAAAGAGCTGCTAAAAGGCGGCAAATCTAAACAACTGCCATTGGCTGCAAGCAGGCAAGCCAGCCTGTATAAAAGGCTGGCCTCAGCTTCAGCCAAGTGTTCCTATTTACTAACTAGTTGAAGAATAAAGTATTTGTTGTTGGAACCCGGTCTACCTCGTGTGTTTTCCGAACAAAACATAAACCTTATGTTAACTAAAAAGGTACTCCTTTGGTCTTTTCAGATGCCAGGAATAGGGAGTGGATGAAAACAAGGCATTCTTGAAATGCTTTGATAATCACCCTGGCAGCCCAAGGTTGTCAGAGTATAAGAAGGTTATTGGAGAGCATGATGGATGACTCTTGCAGATGGATGTGTCCCATTGGAGAAGTCACATCCAGGGGGTTGGGGAAAGACCAGGGTTAAGGGAGAAATGTATGATGTAATTTAGTATCCGTTGCACCCAGGCACACACCAACATGGCAACTTCTAATAAACCAAATTACTTTTCTCTGAAATGTGACTAGATACTTTTTTAAAAAATACTGTTTTACTGGCTTATAACAAAACATAAAAAATAGAACCTCTTATTTGAGTACAGCATGATTCCAGGTTATCATATCTCCGTACAGACATAATCTCAATCATATATTCATTTTACAAGATCAAATCCATATCTTATTACTCTTCTTCCAATTCCTCATTATTATTTCCCCTTGATTCCCTTGATATTTTTCTCTGAGGTGCGGCTAGAGACCTTTGATTTGAATGAGGATGGATTTGTTAGAGGCCTGATAGCTTTCTTACTCATCCTGGTTATCAAGTCTGTTATTTTTATACTCTCATCTCACAGGGAAAAATGATAATTTACAAAATTTGTCACTTATAGGAACCATTCTAGAGCAGATCATAGATAAATTACACAAATGAAGAGAATATTTATAAACTCATTGAAAACAATAAGTGATTACCAGAAAGCATGAATTTATCAAAGAAGAAAGTTCCAAGCTTATATTTTCTCAGAAGACTAGACGAAAACATATCCAGACCAGCTAATTCTACATTATTGTAAGGTTTCTGTCAGATTAATTTTATTTTCATATGAGTTTTATACAGCTTCCTTTAAAAAAAAAAATCTTCTTAAACCTGACCCAAAAGTGCTTTTTTCAAGAGGCAACTGGAGTTTCTGGTTTTTCTTTGAAATCATTTCACTTCTCATCCAAGAAACTTCTTCAGCTCTGACTGGATGGTGGGGAATAGAAAGATTTATATATACTCCTTGTAAACATTTGGTCAAAGCCTGGTAAAATGGAATTGCATATTAAGTGTTTTTCTGGGGAGAATGGTCTCACAGAGTGTTCTGACCCATGCCCTTTTCCGACAAATCAAACTTAATCCAAAAAGGAACAGAAACCTTGTAATGCTTTTACAAAATAATTAGCTGTGATAAGCACAAGCCTTGTCAAACTGTACAAGACTTGGCAAAAGACAACAGATATGAAATAATTAGCAAAACAAAAATGTTCAAATACAAACTCAGAATATTAGAATGTCCATGAGGCTGCAGTTTTAAAATATCTTTGCTTTCTGCAAAGAAACTTTGTTTCACAGCTGGCTTTTATCCTCTTGAGGGAGGAGCCATTACCTTGCAGCCTTACTCCCAAGTTGTCTGTGCTGTTTTAACTGCTCTTTCCTACAAGCAAACCTGTGCACACTTGGCACAGGTTCCTCAGGAACTCCTCATCACTGCTGCCAGCCCCCACAATCTCTGAAGGCAGCAGTCCACTTTCTAATGGTCCTGGTCCCTCATCTGAATCCTTGTTTTCCTCCACCATCTCCACCTTCTGCCAGCTAACCACAACACAGCACAACTTGGTCTACCCAAAAGTGGGACAGAGCATATTGCTTCTGCTTTCACCTTTCAGCCCTAATCCAGGAATCTTCGCAGGTAGATTCAAGCTGTTTAGCTCTTATCAGCTAGTCATACCTTTCTAGGATTTGAACTTGGGCTTCTGGTATTAACCTCTAGGTCATGGGCTCGCTTCGGTCAGGGTTCCAACAGTACACCCCCTATTCAAATCATTAGTATCACATCGCATCTCTCAGAATTTTTTTTTTTTTTAAAGCAAGATTTATCAGGAGTGAATATGTCAGCACTACCTGCATGCAGCCGACTCTGAGACACATCATTCATCTCCCCTTGGTCTCAGGGGTGGGATGCTAGCTGTTCTGCCCAATTCTACAGAACTGGTAGCTCTGAAGAGCAGCACACACCGAACCAGTTTGGTGTCTGTTGCTGTTTGGCTCACCCACCCACCCACCCAGTCTCTTTCCTGCTGTGCTGCTTTGAGCGGCACAGCTGAGGTTGAAAAAGCACCCATGCGTCGTGCTTTTCAGCTGTCTCGACAGCACCACTGATGGTTTTTTCACACATGCCTGTAGCACACGTCAGGCGCACATGTGCGCAAAGCACACACAAAACATCGAAAGCACACACGAAAAACATCACCGGACCAGTAGTAACACCGGTTGAATCCCACCCCTGCTTGGTCTTCCCCCGCCCCCTGGATGTATATTATCCAATAGTTCATATCCATATCCAAGAGTCTGCAGTAATAAGCTTGTGCGCCAGAAGCTTCAACTATCTAGCAATTATCTATGAAAATATTTAAGGTATGCATTATTCCCTCCACTCCCTTTCTGCTGACAACTCTAAAAGACCAGATAAATATTTTTGAGTTGACACCCTCGCTTTGCCAGCTGTAACGGTGGGGGGGGGAGATTAAGTGTTTTTCTGTTGAGACCAGTCTATCCAGGCAACCTGGTCTACCCAAATATGGGACGGAGCATACTGTTTTCACTTTTACCTTTCAGCCCCAATCTAGGAGCCTTTGCAGGCAGTTGCTTCTGCGACAAACTATTTTGTGTTAGATTTAAATTTACCAAGAAAGAAATGACCATCAATTGTTAGCTGATATAAAATTTAATGTCTGAATGTTTAAATAAAAACCAGATAAAAAATTCAAAACACATCTTAATGGTTTCTCAAAATGGGCTAAATAAAGCCTGAATGGAATTTAGGAGCAAGACAAGTAGGAAGTCTTCCACATTGAACGAGAAAAATGAAACATGGGGCAAGAAGGATGAGGGATTCCAAATTCGATAGTTGTGAATATGATCTCAAAATAGTAAGAGTTGCAAACCAAACATGAATCAGCAGTGTGATATCCTAGGAAGAAAGCAAATGCATCCAGAAGAACCTCAGGAAATGAATGTTGGTTGTAATGGGAAACCCCAAGTGCCCCTTGCAGGAACCACACTTGGAAAAGATGTTGCAGAAAAATTGGATGCAGATTCAGGAACAGAAACATTGCCAAGGAAGAGATCAAAGGTGTCAACTCCAGTGGTGGGATTTAAATTTTCTTACTACTGGTTCTGTGGAGGGGTGGGATCCGAAAGGGTTAACAATCAGTTAGGTGATTTATGAGTTGCTTTCCTGTGTGCGTGAGTCTTCAGCATGCTGTAATAAAAGCAGTAAAGAGAAGCAGCCTGTAAACAAGCACATTTTTCCTGCTTTTTCAACCTCACCTGTGCCTCGGAGGTAGCTGAGGTTGGAAA
Source organism: Laticauda colubrina (assembly GCA_015471245.1). Classification (NCBI taxonomy): domain Eukaryota; kingdom Metazoa; phylum Chordata; class Lepidosauria; order Squamata; family Elapidae; genus Laticauda; species Laticauda colubrina. The sequence goes on from BLBF01016098.1 coordinate 6,810, forward strand.
AGCAGGAAATAAAGCTCAGGTAAGAACTTGACTGGGTGGATGGGCCAAAAGAGCAGCAGACACAGGACTGGTTCTATGTTTGCTGCTCTTCAGACCCACCGGTTCTACCAAACAGGGCAGAACCGGAAGCATCCCATCCCTGGTCAACTCGTAAAACATTCCTTTGCCTGTTTTCAAGTTGCCATAGACAAGGAAGTGGTGGGAAATCTGAAGGAGCAGTATGGCAATAAAACCAGAAGTAAATTCTCACTATTGGGTAGGATTGCTACCATTAAAATGAATATTCTTCCAAAATTCTTATATTTATTTCAGATGATTCCAATTAAATTACACATATTTTTTTTAAGGACTCAACAAAATAACCACTAAATTTGTTTGGCGAGGGAAAAAACCCAGAATAAATTTAAAAGCAATGCAGGATATGAGGAGCAGGGGAGGGTTGACACTTCCAAATTGGGAATTGTATTATATTGCTGCCCCTCTAGTATGGTTAAAAGATTGGGTGAACTTCAATAACAAAAGAATCTTATTTTTAGAAGGCCATGATTTACAAAGGGGGTGGCATACCTTTTTATGGGACGTAGGGAAAGTTAACCAGAAATATTTCCATAGACACTTAATTAGAGACTCAATATTAATTTATTGGGAAAAAAATATGCAAAAAACACTCTTTAAAAGTACCGATCTGGCTATCAATAATGGAGGCGATGATCCACCCAAACAATTTGGATATTTTTAAAATGATCAAATAAAAAGACTTATTGGACATACAAGGAAATTTGAAATCATGACAAGAACTTCAAGAGCGGGGATTTAAAATAGATCATTGGTTATACCTACAAATTCATAGTAGATATAAACAAGATAGGAAGGAATTTGGAATTAACAACAAACCCCAGCAATGAGACAAAATTTTATTAGGACCAGGTAAAAAAAAATTGAACTAAATTTTATAGTTGTTTATTAGAAGTAGAATTAGAAGAAGAAACAGTAACAGGGAATATGATAGCCTGAGTAGGAATGTAGGACGTAACATCACCCTAATAGAATGGGAAAAAGTCTGGGGAAGAAATAATAAGATTACAAAATTGGCAGCATACAAAGAAAACGCATATAAAATGTTTTATAGATGACACCTTCCCCCTTCGAGATTGGCGAAAATGTGCCCTAAAATGAGTCCAAAATGTTGGAAATGTAACAAAAAAAAAGAGGGAACCTTTTTTCACATGTGGTGGTCTTTTATAGAAGCCCAAAAATTTTGGAAGAAAATTAGAAATTGGCTGGAAGATATAACAAAAGAACAGATAGAGTACAAACCACAGTCCAAATATCAAATATATACATAAAAAAATGAAATACATAACAATACACATACTAACAGCGGCCAGATTGTCCTTTGCTCAATGTTGGAAGCACCCTCAGAGGAGATGACCGTCCCAAAAATTTCAAATTGCGCAGAAATGGACAGATTAACTTTAGCTTTAAAAAACAAAGATAATTCAATATATTATAATAGTCGGAACTATTGGTATAAATGGTTAGAACAAAGATAGACTTTTTATCATAAGATAGTAAGAATAACATAAATTTATATGAGTGATGTACAAATTTTTGTAAAGACAAGGTTTGTAGATGTGGAAAAATTAAGGGTAGAAAAGATCCTACAAACTGTCGAAAATAAGAATGTTGGAGAAGATGTTACAGCTCCTACACTTATCAAGGCATTTCGTACTAAATATACTGATAAACCATAAAAAATTAGTATGGTGCTGTTACCTCTATTTTGTCTATTACCTTCTCTTTTTATCTTTTTAGGACTAACATCTCTTTTCTAGGAGGGCCAAATGTTAGCCTTCAAGATTCTCTGCCTTTGCTATGAATCTTTCGGCTGTCATAAGTAATAGGGGGAGGAGGGGGAGAATGGTTATGGGAAGTGAGCTGGAGGTGTTACAAACCAGAACTGTACAAACTGGGGGGAGTACATTCTTGCTTAGGTTTCTATTCTCTGCTATTCGCAGCTGCAACTCTTTATCAAACTATAGCCCATGTCACGCTGCACCAACAGATGCAAAGAGGATGTAAAACAGAGAAAAACGCTTGCCATCCGTTGGAAAATGCGATGCATCCGTTGTGTACTCACTGCATACGTCTTTCATACGCTCTATCCGTCAAACATCCATCTACTGCTATTTCATCCACTCAAAAAGTTTTGAGCTGAACAAAACTTTTTGAGTGGATGAACTTTCCGCCATGTACGACCTACATCTGTGACACATATGGGCAACAAACGTTCTACATCCGTTGTGATCCATTACACGTCCACTGTATCCTCTTGGCATCCTCTGGGCATCTGCGCAACTCACATCTGCTCCAGCGGAAAGCAGAAAGAGGGAGGAAGCAAAAGGTACACGGAATGTCCACACAGCGTAAGTACCATGGACATAGAAAGGATGAAAGCAGATGCAGCTCAGATACAAAGCATTAAAACGGATAAAATGTTTGTATATGGGACGTATCTCAGATATTTAGGATGTCTGGAGAATGTCTAGAGTATGTGGAAGGTCACCTAGCAGAAAACCAACATTTCCTATAAAAAGGGGGAGGAAATCACCTGGATCTCACTATCAGTCCAGCAGCCATAGTGTGCAGACCTTTTCAGCCTTGCTCTTGCTCTTCCACATCATCCATTGATCTCCACCATGGATCATCACACACTCCTTTTGGTAGCTGCCATCATTCAACACCAGAACCAAGCCCTCTTCAGACTGTTTCACCTTTTCAACACAAGGAGAAGAAGGAGACGTCCAAGAGGTATCTGGGTCTGAAGATGGATTGGGAGAAGAGGAGAGTTTGGACTCTATGACAAGCTGATGGTGGAGCTGAGGAATGAAGACACTCGTGCATTCCAGCACTTCATGAGGATGCCACCAGCCATGTTTGACGAAGTTGTGGAGCGTCTGAGACCCAGGTTGACCAAGGCAAACACCAACTTCCATACCAGCCTGGACCCTGGACTGAAGGTGGCACTGACTCTGCGCCACCTGGCCTCTGGAACCACATACAGAAACATGCAGTATGCCTGGAGGGTGCCACACAACACCATCAGCATTGTGGTCAGAGAAGTGGTGCAGGCCATCATCGAAGAATACGTGGAGGAGCTCCTCCAGTGTCCCACCACTGAAGAACGCTGGAGGAAAGTTGCAGAGCAGTGGTATCAGAGGTGGAACTTTCCCCACACCATAGGAGCCATAGATTGGAAGCACGTGGCCTGCAAAGCTCCACCCAACTCAGGGTCCTCTTATCACAACTACAAGGGCTTCTTCAGCATCATCCTCTTTGCCATGGTTGATGCTGACTACAAGTTCATGTACATCGATGCTTCAGGCAATGGGTCAGCTTCAGATGCCCAGATATACAACGCCAGTGACCTCAATGATGGGCTGGAACGCAACCTCATCATGGGTTTCCCAGATCCAGACTCCCTACCCAATGACACACAAGATGTGCCCTACTTCATCGTGGGGGATGACGCCTTCTCCCTCAGAACCTACCTCATGAAGCCTTATACTTCCAGATACCTCACCCATGAAGAGAGGATCTTCAACTACAGGCTGTCCAGGGCAAGACGGGTGGTGGAGAATACCTTTGGCATCCTGGCCAACAGGTTCCAGGTACTTCTCCCCACCATGCAGCATTGCCTACAGATTGTGAGGAGCATCATGGAAGCTTACTGCATCCTGCACAATCTCAAGTGCACCCACTACCCAGTGTTGCAGAACAGGCTTGTGGACGGTCAACAAGGCAATGGGGACATGGAGCCTGGTAAATGGAGGCAAGGACAAAACCTGAAAGACACTGTGGATGTGCAAGGCTCCAAGCACCGCCAGCAGCTGCAGTAGGAGAAGCACCAGCAGCAGCACCACCAGGAGCACCACCAGGAGCAGCAGAAGCACCAGCAGCTTCAGAGTCAGCCCCAGGAGGTGGGATGGTGGTTCTGTCTTTCTTGCCAGGGCAGGCACAGGCTTTCTTGTCTTCCCCATGGTGTTCTCTCAAGATGTCTCTGGCAGCAGGTCTTTCCTCTGAATGCTGACTGCTTGCGAGCTGCATCCTTTTATATCCGCGGAGCTGATGCAATTCATCCAACCCGCATGTGCAGTGAACGCTTTGCATCCACTACACATCTGCTAGGCATCTGCTATGTATCCTATAGGCATCCGTGATGCATCTACATCATCCGCGATGCATCCGCTCCTTCCGCTACGCGTCCGCTTCGCTATTCTCCCCTGGAAGCCCTGTGGATGTGTCATCGCTTCCATCCACTTTCATCCGCTAGGCTTCCTACGAACATCCGCTTTACATCCCCGCTACATCCTCCCCACATCCATTCCTTTCCATTGTTTTCCGTTCTGTTTATGCAAATTTAGGGCACTTTTGAGAGCGGATAACAACGGATGGAGCCACCCCTGAAATTTTGCTCGTCCACTGTGTCCTTTTTCCATATGTTTTGCATCCGTCAACCAGTATGACCTAGCCTTAATTCAAGTCAACGGACAGAAGCCTCATCACCACCTGGAGATGCCCACATGATGATATACACAACTTTTAATTGGATGAACCATTTGAACTATTGGGGGTGGCATCGTTGCCATTTCTTTGTATATGTAAATTATGCACCCATTTTCTCAGATTCAGAATTCTTTTGTTGCTACCACTTGATTTCCAGTAAAAGATATATTTTCTCTGATTAAAGGAGTCTAAGTATTTATTTCTTGGATTTTCAATGGAGCACCAGCTGACTCCCGGGGGTGGGAGGGGGGAAACAGGGTCACACGTGACTGTGAATTATATATGCCAGAATTGGCTTCAATTAGGTTAATGACGGCATGTTGCTCCTAATAAATATTTTGATATTTTTTTGAAGCTCGGCTTGAGGCTCATGATTTAATTAGGGAAATCACCAGAACTCTGGCAAAAGGAGCTGCCTTTAACCTTGAGGAAAGACATGGAAGAGAAGAGTGATCTTAGTCCATTGTAACAGAAAATCAGGAGTCTGGAAACACTTGTTTCAACTAATACAATCTAGGAGCCACAAGGACGCAGTAGTCAGAATGGAGTACGGCAAGCTACTTCTGCTGTTCACCGGTTGCCAGCAATTTGAGTCTCACCACCTTAAGGTGACTCACCCTTCCATCCTTCTGAGGTCAGTAAAAGGAGAATCCAGATTGTTGGGGACAAGATGCTGATTCTGTAAACCACTTAGGGCTGTAAAAGCACCTGGAGTGGAATATAAATCTAAATACTGTTGCTATTAGCTGCAGAAAGGAGGATAAAGCAACCATCAAATAACTGAAACAAATTACAGAGAAGCTAAGATCTACTGTTATTCCTGAGTGTCAGACTTGGAAAAATGAATTCAGTTACAAGAGATGAGATTCTGGCTGAATAAGAGGGGAAAAAATGCTCTTTAAAAAAAGGAGAGTTTTAACAGTGAGCCAGAGAACCAGAGAAGTTTAATCTCACCTTCACTGATTATCTTAATCCAAAGACTGAGCAGCCATCAGTCAGAGAAGCTTTGATCGAGATTCCTGCAAAGATGAGAGGATGAGTTAGGTTGACTTGAAGATTCCTTCAAATGTATGAAGGTAAAATTTTATAATTCTAATTGTAAACCCAAATGTACAGGAACTAATTTAAAAATGCACACCTTTAAAATATTAGCAGTGTTTATTATCAAACAATATCTGTCATAGTTCTTGTTTTTGTGAACATTATAATCCAGAATTCCAGAGCTAACATGACTGAAGGAGCAATTCTGGGAGTTGTTCACAATTATTAAAGATTTCAAATTTGGAGAATCCTGGTCTAAGCGATTAGAAGGGTCAAACCTTTTGGCATTCTGGAGCACAACACGGCTCACTGGAGAAGAAAATAATGCCAGGAATGATTGAGGGCAAAAGAAGAAGAGGACAGCACAGAATGAGGTGGCTGGATGGAGTCACTGAAAAAGTCAGTGTGAGCTTAAATGGACTCCACAGTCAGACACAATGTCATGACTAACAACAACAAGCACTACAAGAATGATGTAGATCCCCTCTTCAAAGGAAATATAGAATGGATTTTTGTTGGGTCCCCTTACCTCCCACAACTGAAATCTTGGAGTCTCCAACCTGTCTTTCCCCTTCTTTCATTTCAATCATGTTCTTTTTCTTTTGGGTGTCCAGTGGTGCTTTCTCAATGCATCTTTTCCGGCCTTTGACAGAAAAGATGTGCTTTGAAAAAAAAACAAAGAAATGACTCATTTCCCAAGGGTGGTTTCATATAGAAATAGCATTTAAAGGCATTTTTTGAACAATGTTTTTTTTCTCTAAAGCAACAATCCAGATACTATTAACATATTTGAGATATACACCATTTTCCAGTGGAAATAGTCCAGTAAGTGTTGTGATCCAGACTTTCCATTCAATGGATCCTGGCAAATGCATAAATGTTAAAAGGAAAGGAAGAATTCTGTCCAAAACAGCACCATATTCTATGTAGTGAAGAAAGACATTAACTTGTGTCCATTTAGAGAGGCCTTCCCCGATGTGTCCTGTTTTTCCATTTGTTGAGAATTGCTGTGACAGAGTCACACAGATTCGATTCTTGACAAGAAAAGGAGTCAAAATCCTCATGAAATTATCTCCATTTTCTGTGTCTGAAGCAAAAAGACCAATCAAGGTCCATCTGAAATGAAGAAGCAATTGGGCAATTGCTGGGTGCAGTATGCCTTTGGGAGGTAAAAGCCGGTGATAAAAGGGCAATTGATTTTTATCATGCAGTGACTCTGAAAATAATTTGAAACTGATCTGAAAGAGCAATGAAGAATATTGTGTTATATTTGGAGTCAGATCAATTCCAAAATATTAGCTTTAAAGAAATCCAGTTTAGAAAAGACATAACGTTAACAAGACATAACATAATATTAACAAGACTGTATATAATAATAATAGCAAAGAAAATAAGTTAAAAAGAGCAAGTGTCAACTCATAAAATATTTCTTTTTTTTGTGTGTGGAATAAATTTTTATTATTTTCCACCTGTAATGACATGGTCCTTGTTCTGTGGCCATTTGCTCAGCAAGTGGAAATTAAGAGATAGATAGACAAATTAGTTAATTAGTTTATCGGTCAATTTAGCTTATTGGTTAATTTTACGACATATTACTTAACAGTGAATGTTAATCTGGGACAACATAATCAATATAATATAAAAACAGAAACAAATTTTTAGGAGAAATTACTTCCATGACTACAACGCTTAAAGCTGGAAAGAAGATGACATTAACAACTCTGATGGCAATACCCTCACCGATGTCACAGAAGACAATTGAGGAATCATTCACATTGGAGAAACAGCCTTCTAATACAAATGTCAATATCCATTCAACACTGCTTACTCTACAAGATTCTATGTCAAAGCTACAAGAAATAATGCTCAAAAATCATACAGAGACGAGAGCAGATATAAATGAACTAAAAGAAGAGATGGGGAAATTAAATGCAGAAATGAAAGCAGATATTTCTAAAGTAAATGAAAAAATTGGAACATTACAGCAAGCATTGGAGAAAAATGAATTTATAATAAAAGAAGTAGAGAAAAGGACAGAAGAAACTGAAAAGAAATTGGAAAGAGTGGATAAACACCTAAAGACTGTGAGTCAGGATGATTCCCTGATGTATTTAGAAATGGACAAGACTGCAAGATATCTAAGATTCCAAAATTTAGTGGAATCAAAAGAAGAAGACTTAGATCAGGTGATGGTGGAAATCTTGGCAGAGGTACCCGAAAGAGACAAAGATGGGATTCTGAAACAATTGGATGAAGTCTATAAAGTAAGTACGAATTATGCAAGACAACACAAATGCCCAAGAGAAGTGCATGTACGTTTTGCAAGAAAGGTCCAGGACATTATAGATAAAATATCAAGAGGTGAAACAATCAAGTATAAGGACAAAGAAATCTCAGTTCTTAAACAAATACCAAGAAGGGTTAGAGAAGCTAAACAAGATTACAAATCCCAAATTCCAATTAAATTGAAAAGGTATTATATTTAAATGGCTTGGCCCAGAAGGGATGTGAATTACTTGGGGGGAAAGAAAAATTAAAGTAGACTCTTCTGAAAAAGCCCAAGATTTCTATGAAAGACTGGTAGGCTCTGAAGAGCAGACCAGCAAAGACAAATTAGAACCGGAATCCCAAGAAGACCAAGGGCAGCAAAAGAAGGGACAAAAGACCCCAGAAAACTTGAAAAATGGGCAGCCACAACAAGAAGAAAAAGAAGAAAGCAAGGCACAATATCAACCACAAGTAGAACTTGGAGTAACTCCAAAGGCAAAGAGCGGGATATAATTAGACTTAAACTTTCAAGAAGAATAAGACTAATCAAAAATAAAGAAGAAAAAACAAGAAGTAAGAAAAATCATTTCGTAACAACAAGAAAGAAAAGATTTTAGATTAAGATCATAGGAACTCAAAAAATATACAACAACCAGGGAGAGAAGTATTGAAGATGAACAATCAGCCACAAAGAGAGACAGGAGTAACAACAAGACAAAGAGCAAGAGTCAGTGAGGTGATGGATGAAGAAAATAAAATATTATCAATGAACATAAATGGTCTAAACTCTAGGATAAAAAGGAAAAGAATGCTAACCAAATTAATGAAACAAAATGCAGATGTAATATGGAAACTCATATAAGGAAGGAAGAAGAAAAATATTTAGAATGCCCCAAGCTAGGGAATTTTTATACATCACCAGCAGATTTTAGGAAAAAGAAACGGATAGCAGTATGTGTGAAGGATGACATGAAAGTAGAGCTAATTTGGAAAGACCCCAATGGAAGAATTCTGGTGCTACAAATTTGGATTAAATCAATTCCAATTCTATTAGTGGTCATTTATTCCCATGACGATAACCAAAAGGAATTTTTTAAATTACATGGGAAAATAGTGGAATTAGAGAGAAGGAATATTTGTATCTTGGCGGATTTCAGTGCTATTGTGGACCACCAAAAAGATCACAGTAGTGGGGGGAAAAAAGAAAGAAAAAAGAGAACTACTAAAAACATGTGAGGAAATGATGATTGAACTAAATTTGATAGACATGTGGAAGAAATTAAACCCTGAGAAAAAGCAATTTACATTTACTCTAATCCTCACCAGTCATGGACAATAACTGATATGGTGTGGATAAATGGTGAGCTAGTAAATGAATTAAAAGAGATTGAAATCTTACCAAACGAATGGGCAAATCACAATCTGATTCAGATTGTGTGGAAAGGTAGGAAGAAACCAAGGAAAAGGTGGACCCTAAATCCACAGCTAATTAAGGAGAAAGAATTTATGAAGAGACTTAAGGAGGAATTAGATTATTTCTTAAAAGAAAATAACAATGAGGCAACTACGAAACAGAAAATTGGGATACAAGGCAATAATAATAATGAAGGCAATAATGAGAGGCACAACAATATCATACACCGCAAAAAGAAATAAAGAAAAATATGCCCAACAAAATAAATTAGAACAAAGAATCAAAGAATTAGAAATTCAGCTACAAAAAACCTCAAAAGACTGTAAATTTTAAAAACAGATGATAATAACTAAACATAAATTAAATTTAATCGAACAAGAAGGAATAGTTTCAAAGTTGAATACAGCTATATAGATATTCTTTGAACAGGGCAATAAACCAGGAAGGTGGTTGGCCTACAAACCTAAAAGAGAAAAACAAAAAAGATTGATCTACCAATTAATAAATGAAAATGGGGATGCCCAACAAGGAACAGAAGAGAAAAAAGAAATTGCATGTAAAATTTTGAAGATCTTTATGAAAAGAAGGAGGCAAACGAGGACATGATAAGAAACTATTTGGGTATTACTAAAGATAAAATAATCAAGGAGGAGATGAAGGAAATGTTAAGCAGAGATATTACCTGGCCCGAGTTAAAAACAGCAATAGAAAACCAAAAGAACAATAACGCCCCATGACCTGATGGGAAAGCAGGGGAAATTTATAAGAAAATAGGAGAACAAATAGGATCTCTCATGGTGGAAGTATATAATGAGGTCCTACTTGCAGAAAGAATGCCAGATTCATGGAAGGAGACACTGATATCGTTGATCCCGAAAGAAGATTCAGACTTATGACTTATACAAAATTGTAGACCAATTTCCCTGTTAAATACTGATTATAAAATACTTACCACAATTATAGTAAAAAAAAAATCGAATGAATATATACATACAGATCAAAACGGATTTCTTCCCAATAGACAAATTAGGAATAATTTAAGAATAGTACTAAATGTTTTGGAATACTACGAAGCCCACCCAGAAAAACAAATAGCCTTTGTATTCTTGGATGCACAGAAGGCCTTTGACAATCTAAATTGACAATTCCTAATCCAACAAATTTACAATATGAATTTAGGCTCTAAATTTGAAAACATTGTGATGACAGTTTATGATTCACAAAAGGCAAATATTATAATTAATGGAGAGTACACGCGCTCAATAAAAATAGAGAAAGGAGTTAGGCAGGGATGTCCACTATCTCCCCTGCTCTTCATGTTATCTTTGGAAACATTGCTTACAAGAATTAGACAGAATCCAGGAATAAATGGACTAAAAATTAAGAAAGAAGAATATAAACTTCTGTCATTTGCGGATTATATGGTTTTTTTCATAGAGGAACGAATTGAAACAGGTCAAGAACTGAAAGTTAAATACTAAAGAAGTTGGTTGATAGCTCAATGCAAAACCCTGATGGAAAATAATTATAATAAATTATTACAGCAAGTCAGAAATGATTTAAGGCTTGGTCCCACTGGCCGACGGATGCAAAACGTATGCAAAAAGGACACAGCGGCCGAGCAAAATTTCGGGGGTGGCTCCATCTGTTGTTCTCCACTCCAAAAAGTCACCCAAATTTGCATAAATGGAACAGAAAAGAATGGAAAGGAACGGACGGGGGTAGTATGTAGCGGGGATATTTAGGGGATGTTCACAGGAAGCCTAGCGGATGGAAGCAGATGGAAGCGGCTGACACCTCAGAAAGGCTTCCGGGGGAGAATTGTGAAGCGGACGCATAGCGGAAGGAGCGGATGCATAGCGGAAGGAGCGGATGCATCATGGACACCCTAAGGAAGCAAAGCGGATGCCGCACGGATGTATATCAGATGCAAAGCATTCACTGCGCATGCGGGAAGTTTGAATTGCATCAGCTCCGCGGATATAAAAGGATGCAGCTTGCACGCAGTCAGCATTCAGAGGAAAGACGTGCTGCCACAGACATCTTGAAAGAACACCATGGTTCATCAGTTAGGGAAGAAAAGAAAGCCTGTGCCTACTCCTGACAGCCCTGGCAAGAAGGACAGAACCACCATCCCACTACTGGCACTGACTCTGAAGCTGCTGGTGCTTCTGCTGCTGCTAGTGGTGGTGCTGCTGGTGCTCCTGGTGTTGCTGCTGCTGGTGCTTCTCCTGCTGGTGCCCCTGGTGCTCCTGGTGTTGCTGCTGGTGGTGCTTCTCCTGCTGGTGCTGCTGGTGCTTCTCCTGCTGCAGCTGCTGGTGGTGCTTCTCCTGCTGCTGGTGCTGCTGGTGCTTCTGCTACTGCTACTGCTGCTGCTGCTGTGATGGACCAGCCCCAAGGCCCTCAAAGCCCTGCTGGTGAAGCCCCTGAAGGCCCTGCTGCTGAAGGCCCTGCCAGAGGGAGGAAGAGGCAAGGGAAGTAGAAGGGAGAGAGGAAACAGTAAACCGTTTCCGAGGAGCATGAGGAGGAGGTGCTGGAATGGCTGAGGGAGAACGAGTACCTCTGGAGAAAGGGCCACAGACTGTATCGTGACACCAAGAAGAAGCAGGCAGCTTGGAGAGACAAGGCAGAGAGCCTGGGCTACACTGCGGATGTCCTCCTGGGATGGTGGAAGCACATGCACACCTGTATGGCAAGCTACACCTCAAGAAATATGGCCAGGCCACTGTCAAACTCACTGACTGGGAGATGTATGTCATGGCCAAGTGCAGCTTCCTGGAGGGTGAAATCCGCCACCGAGGGGCAGCCCCTCTGACAACCTTCTCCCTCAGACAGCCCACAGACAGCCAGTCCTCTTCCAGCCAGGAGACAGCTGTCCTGTCCAGGCAGGTGTCTTCAGAGGGCCCCACGGCAGAGACCCCCCCGACAGCTACACTCCCCATGCCACAGGACTTCGAGGATCCCCTGTCACAAATGGAGTAAGAAGAAGCAGCAGCCAGAGACCAACCCACACCAACACCTACCCCCAGCTCCACAGGATGTGGGCAGAGAGGCAGACTGGAGGGCCAGAGCCACACTATCCTGTTGGAGATCAGGGACACAATCAAGACCAGCACAGAACTTCTCTCTCAGCTGGTCCACAGCGACATACCATCCTCTGACCAGAAGCCCTTCATCACCTACGTGAGCCAGACCCTCATGGACCTGCCTGAGGCCCAATACCAGGTGATGAAGCAAAAGATAACAGCACTTCTGCACCACCCTCAAGGCCCAGATGAACCTGCTCCAACCCAGTCCAGGTCTGTTCCTCCACCCCAGGTGATGTCACCACCTTTCCACGGCTTTCAACAGCCTCTCATCTTCCAAGGCTACGACTACCAGGACTTCCCACAGCAGAAACAGCCCTTCCCAGTCCAGGCCCAGGTTCATCGCACGCCACAGACGCCACACCTTGCCCAGCTGCAGACCAGACAGCCCCACTACACTCCTCCTTCCTCCACCCCACAGCCAAGCCCATCAACAGACAATCTGTCATCAGTCTTGTGCCTGACATCCCAGGTACTTGATAAAGGGCCTCTCAACCTCACGGGACTGAGTCAGCTCTCTGAGAGCTTCCTGAACACACCATCCCCTGTTGTACTCTCAGGGCCAAGCACCCCAATGGCACTTCAGACCAGCACTCCAGCAACAGCCACCTCCACAGTCCCTGCCTGCTTAACAGCTGAGACCATGGACATGCCTCAGAGTGACTGAGAATAGTGCCAGAGACTGAGTTGTTACCTGTTCACCTTATCTTTGCTTAAGACACTTTACTTGGTTCATTTTGCTTTTTTTAATAAAGTCATACAGGTTACTAAAAACAGTTATTAATAAAGGTTATCTTTGTTTAACACACTTGGTTCATTTTTTTTACTTAATAAAGTGTTGGTGAAAACTTTGAAAAAAGGGTTAATCCTTTGCATGTTTGTGGGATGGGTAAGGATAGCTGTGGGGTAGATAAACCTCCAGTGCAAGCATAGTGGGAATGTATGGTGCACCATCCCAGCAATCCAGATGATTTTCTCCCCCTTTTTATAGAAAATATTGGTTGTCTGCTAGGTGTCCCTCCACAAACTCTAGGCATACTCCAGACATCCTAAATATCCGAGATACATCCCATATACAAACATTTTGTCCGTTGTAATGCTTTATATACGAGTTGAATCCACTTACATCCTTTCTATTTCTCTGCTACTAACGCTGTGTGGACATTCTGTGTACCTTTCGTTTCCTCCCTCTTTCCATTTTCAGCTGGAGCAGATGTGAGTAGCGAAGATGGCCAGAGGATGCCGAGAGGATACAGCGGACATTTAATGGATGCATAAAGGACATAGAATGTTTGTTGCCCATATATGTCGCAGATGTACATCGTACGCGGCGGAAAGTTCATCCGTTCAAAAAGTTTTGTGCAGCTCAAAACTTCTTGCACGGATGAAATCTCAGTGGACAGATGCTTGATGGATAGAGCATATGAAACACGTATGCAATGAGTACACAATGGATGCATTGCGTTTTCCAATGGGTGGCAAGCTTTTTTGTCCATTTTACATCCTGTTTGCATCCGTTCGTGCAGTGGGACAGGGGCTTTAGAGATATCGGTTAAATTGCAAGTCTCCTTATTAGGAAGAATTGCAACTGTAAAAATGAACATTCTCCCCAAATTTATTTACTTATTCCAAAAAATACCAATGAAAATACACAAAAATTACTTTGTGGAACTTAACTAGATAATCACCAAATTATTTGGCAAGGGAAAAAACTGAGGATAAACCTAAAGGCAATGCAAGATGTGAAGAGCAGGGGAGGTATGGCACTCCCAAATTGAGAATTATACAATAGTGCAGCCTCTTTATTTTGGTTGAAAGAGTGGGTAAACCTGTCAAATAAAAGAATCTTATTTCTGGAAGGCCCTGACTTATAGAGGGGTTGGCATGCATTTTTCTGCGACACTGGAAAAAATGATTATTTCCACAGACATATAATTAGAGATTCCTTATTGGCTATTTGGAATAAAATAAAATAAAAACATTATTTAAAAATCCCAATCTGGATCTTAACGATGGAGGTGATGATACATCTGAATAATCTAGATCTTAATAAAATGATTAAATACAAAGACCTTCTTGATGCGCAAGGAACTTTAAAATCATGGCAAGATCTCCAAGAAGAAGGGCTACAAATAGACCGGTGGGCTTACCTGCAAATTCAAAATACATATAGCCAGGACAAGAAAAATTTTGGAATTTATCCTAAGCTACAACAATTAAATAAAATCCTGTTAGGCACAGGTAAAAATAATATAACTAATATTTATAATTATTTATTAGAGATAGTATTAGAAGGGGAAGTAGTCAAAGGCAACATGATAGCTTGCAGTAGAAAAATAGGATGTAGCATTACATTATTAAAATGGGAAAAGGTCTGGAAAAAGAATAATAAAATTACAAAATCAGCAACATATAAAGAAAATGCCTACAAAATGTTTTATAGATGGCATCTCTCGCCCTCGTGAACAGCAAAAATGTCTCTTAACATGAATCTGAATTGCTGGAAATGTAAAAGGAAACACAGAACATTCTTCCACATGTGGTGGTCCTGCACTGAAACCCTGTCACACAAATACTGTCACACAATAAAAAAAAAAATGGTGAGAGGAATTAACGGCGGAGCAAATTGAATTAAAACCAGAATTCTTCTTCCTGGGGATATTTAATAGACAAATTTCTAAAAAAGTCAAACATACAATATTGCACATTCTTCCTAAAGCCAAAATAACCTTTGCACAATGTTGGGAAAAAGCAGATATTCCAAAAGAGGAAATGGTCATTCAGAAAATAACCGCCTATGCAGAGATGGATAAGTTAACCTTGGCACTTAAGGAAACAGAAACATCAGAATAT
>BLBF01016099.1:0-10209 GCA_015471245.1 Laticauda colubrina
TGTATGTATGTATATATATATATATATATATATACATACATACATACATACATACATACATACATACATACATACATACATTAACCAACATTTCCTTCCATCCATGGCAGGGACGTTTCCCAACATCACTCGGAATGCCATTGTGAATTGCGGGGAGATGGTGACCTACGATCTCATCAAGGAAACCCTGCTGAAATATCACCTGATGACAGGTAAGGGAACCTCTTCATCCCACTTGCCAGAGAAAAATTGGGAGGAGGGCAATTCTGCATTATAGGCAGCCCTCATTCAGTTACGGCTTTCTTTAGAGACCATTGGCAGCTGCAGCTGTGATTAAAGGAACATAAATTTGCAACCAATCTTCACTAAAGCACTAAAACAAAGGAAAGTTGAAAGCAGATCATAAGGGAGTCATGGTTTGACTTAATAAAATGCTTTGCTTAACAGCCAAGTTGCTGGTTCTAATTGTGGTCGCGAAATGAGGACTACCTGTTTTGTGAAGAAAATGGATATGTATGAAATACAAGAAAACTGTAAATATATCAGCTGATGACAAATAATCCCACCTGCCAGATAAAAATTGGAAGGGTGGGGGATTCTGCATTAAAGGCAGTCCTCGTTTAGTGATGGCTTCATTTGGCGACCCTGGGCAACTAGAATTGTGCTGAAAAAAAGTAAATTTGCAACCAATCTTCACACAAAGGACTTTTGTAGCCCTGTAAAGATGAAGCTGGATCACGAGTCTTATCAGGGTTTCACTTAAATGCTTTGCTTAACAACCAAATTGCCAGTTCTAATTGTGGTCACTAAACAAGGACTACCTTTCACATGAAGGACCCAGATATATAACAAATGTAATTAAACTGTAGGCATATGACCTTGTGGCATGTAAGGGAACGGATTCATAAATGAAGATTTTTTTTAAAGGAAACAAATAAATAAAATAAAAAATAAAAATTAAACCTGGAAATAAAGGTTAAACTGGGCAGGTTGGACTAGATGACCTCCAAGATCCCTTCCAACTCTGTTCACCTGTAAATACTTTCTGAAGAAGCAAATTTTGGAGAGAAGGAGCACCTTCTATCTGGTTTCTTGATGTCCATCGTCCTGAGGTTTTTCTCCTCCCTTGTTGCCTCCCCAGACAATTTCCCGTGCCACTTTGTTGCTGCGTTTGGTGCCGGTTTCTGCGC
Source organism: Laticauda colubrina (assembly GCA_015471245.1). NCBI lineage: Eukaryota > Metazoa > Chordata > Lepidosauria > Squamata > Elapidae > Laticauda > Laticauda colubrina. The sequence goes on from BLBF01016099.1 coordinate 1,191, forward strand.
GACGGTGGTAGCGTCCCCGGTGGACGTGGTCAAAACGCGGTACATGAACTCCAGTGCCGGACAGTACAAGAACGCCTTGAGCTGCATGCTGACCATGGTGGTGAAGGAAGGACCAAATGCTTTCTTCAAAGGGTGGGTGAATAATTGCTCCCCTCACCAAGAGGAGGGGCTCCCCATCCCTCCTCAGAGTCCTGCCAGAGATCCTCCTTGGAGGACAGATGGAGATACGGCTAGTCCTCAACTTACAACCTGTTAATTTGTGACAAAAGCCACAAAAGCACTAAAAATAGTAACTGTTTTTCACACTTAACATTTCAGTGATCAAAATTCAGGCACGTGGCAAATGACTCCTTTGTCAGGGTTCCGGCGATTGCCCACATTAAATCATGAGCCTCAGGCCAAGCTTCGAAAGAATCCAAAAGATTTATTAGGAGCAATGTGTTGGCATCATCTCAGTTGGAGCCAACTCTGTGTTCTGACCCAAACCCTTTTCCAATAAAACAAATAATAACTAAAGAGAACAGAAACCTTTTAATGAGTCTTACAAATTGCCGGTTAAAAGGCTGCTGAAAACTAACTTTGATAAGCATGAGCCTTGCCAAAACTGTGCAAGGCTGCCAAGAATAACAGATAAGGTTACCTAGAAATATTTTACAACACAAGAGTCTTCAAATACCAACTAAGATACTGCAATGTCCACAAGGCTAGAGTTTCAAAACATCTTTGCTTCCTGCAAAGAACGTTCGCTTCACAGCTGGCTTTTATCTTCTTGAAGGAGGGGCCATTACCTTGCAGCCTTACTCCCGAGTCGCCCATGCTGCCGCAGCTGCTACCATGGAGCCCAAACTCTCTGCTGTTACTAAGTGAGAAAGTTGTTAAGTGAGTTTTGCCCCCAATTGATGTCAATTCTTGCCACAGTTCTTTTTTTATTATTTATTTATTTTCAAAATACATAAGGAAATTTACATTTTAACAGTTCTGTGTTAAGTGTTACTTATATACTTAAATACAATATTTACAATTCTTCTCCATATCAAACCTTGTTTCTCTTATCTAACCATATATCCAACATTTCCCAAACCTCATAGAACTCCGACTCTTCTTTCCCTTTTAATTTCCTTGTCAGTCTGTCCATCTCGGCACAATCAATCATTTTATTTATTATCATGTTTTCTGAAGGTACATCATCTATTTTCCAACTTTGGGCATAGGCAATTCTTGCCACTGTTAATATATGTTGTTCGATGTATTGGATATGTTTTTTCTTAAGGGAGCTTTAAGGTAAAATGTCCTGTGGCCCCTCCACGAGTCAAAATTACATTTTTGAGAAGGAAGAGCATCTACAGCAGGGATCTCAAAAGTCAACCATGACTTCCTGATCCCAAAACCACCACCCTGCTGAAGCCAAACATGGAGATGGCCCATCAAACACAACCTTGTGGTTGCCATCTTGGGGTGGGTTGTTTTTTTTTTTTGTTTTTTGGGGGGGGGAGCTTCTGGGTACAGAAGCTTCTGCATTTTCTTGGGCACCGGCCCTTTAAATTCCTTTTTCTTTTCTTTTCTTTTTTTAAATATTTTATTAATTTTCCAACATTTAAAAACATAAAACTATATATATTGTTATCGACATCAAGACATCTTTTAAATTTCCTTACATTTTTCAATATATGATTGCTTATTCCATTACCGTTGCATCTTACCCTCCTTTTTCTTATTTCTCCAGCTTCATCCCTTCTTTCTTACGGCTGGGCTCCTGGAACGTGGTGATGTTCGTGTCTTACGAGCAGCTGAAAAGGTTGATGGTTTTGGCCCAGGTTTCTTGGGAAGCACCCTTCTGAAATTCGCCGTCACCTCCCACAGACCCGATACGATCCGGGCAAGAGAGCCAAAGAGAGAAGAGAAAAACTCAAAGGGAGGATTTTAAATAGAGGGACTTCCTACAAACAGATTTTTGCGGCAATGGAAAACGTACCTATCAATTATATTAATTGCTACAAATATTATGCCCTGTAAGGCATGAATGAATAGAACAGAATAACAGAGTTGGATGGGACCTTGGAGGTCTTCTAGTCCAACCCCCTGCTTAGGCAGCAAAGCCTATACCACTTAGACAAAGAGTTGTCCAATCTCTTCTAAAAAACTTCCCTGAGATTTAAGGCACTGCAAGAAGATTTTTTATGCCATAAACAAGCCACAACTGGACATTGATCACACATCCTTGTTCAGCAGAGCCCCCCCGGATGTGGATCATATATCATCTGAACTGATTCCGAGAGGTAAGGCTCATAAAATGCTACAAAACCACCCGATCCTAGCTTGATCCATGTTTCTGAAAGATGTTAGAGCAGTGGTCACCAACCAGTGGGCCAGGGACCACTGGTGATTTGTGAGAAAATGTTGGTGGTCTGCAGAGAAAAGTCCCCCCCAGAACAATTAATCCAGGCTGCACAGGAACACGAGGCTGTGTCGCCCACATGGCCTGCAGGAACACAAGGCTTGCGTTGCTTGCATTGCAAACAACATGAGGTAGTGAGGGGAGGGGGGAAAGCACGGATGGGGGGAACTTGCCCCACTAGCCCCACACGCCTGGCCTGGCTACCAGGCTGCTTCTTTCCGCTTCTTTCTTCTTCTGCTTTTGGCTGCGTGCAAGGAAAGCAACAAAAATATTCCTTTCTCTCCCCCAAACTCTGCCAGAAATGAGTCTTTGGGACCTTGCAAGGCCTCCTGCTCCAAGAGGCTCATTTCTGGAAGAGTTTGGGGGAGAGAAAAAAAAGACTTCTGCAGCTTCTGCTGCTTTCCTTGCATGAAGCCAAAAGTCTCTCTCTCTCTCTCTCCCCTGAGAACAGAGCTGGAGACAGCATCCTGCATTCCCAAATAAAGAATGATCGATCGGTAGGAAAACGGGGTGAGGAATTTTCCTGCAGACTTTTTGGGGAGATTTTCTCAGGGTCTCTGGCCCACAGGATTTAAAATTATGTATTTGGTGGTCCCTGAGGTCCAAAAGGCTGGCGACCCCTGGACTAGTCCAACCCCATTTGGACAGGTGGACTTCAACTCCCAGAATTCCCTGTCTTAAAAGCCTTCTGGCTGGAGAATTTGTTGAAATCCACAATTTGCCAAGGTGGAAAAGCAATTTTTGGGATTGAGGGTGGGGGTAGGAGGCTGTGCACCATCAGGGTTGGTGGTGCCCCAACTCAGTAACAATTTGCAGAAGTAGCTTTGCACACCAAAGAAAACGCAGTGAAAAAGCCACCACACACACACATATGCAAAATGTAAAAATTATAGCTGTATATTACAAAGCAAAATAGAACAACCCAAACTGACAGGAGTCTAGAACCATGATGGCGAACCAATGACACGCGTGCCACAGGTGGCACGCAAATAAATTTGTGTCGGCACGCGAGCTGTAAGCAAACTTACCTCACTGCACATGCGTGTACCTCCCAGTTGTTTTTTGGCCTGTTTGAGGCCTTTTTTGGTTTCCCAGAGGCTTGAGGAAAGCCTCTGTAGCCTTTGCAGGCCGAAAAATAGACCAGTTTCATCACTTCCTCTCTTTCTGGAAATACCAGAAGTGACAAAACGGGCCTATTTTTCAGCCTGCAAAGGCTGCAGAGGCTTTCCTCAATGGGGGCGGGGGTGCATTGCCTTCTGGGTGCCGGCATGTGGTTGCATGCAGACAAGCACACACACAATTTTTGGCACAAGAGCCCAAAAAGGTTAGCCACCACTGGTCTAGAAGGCCTTGTGATAAAGTTAACAACTTCTACATCAGTCTGTTTGAGGCAGCAAAGGAAAAAATGCTACTGCAAAGGATAGAAAAATGAAATTCTGAAACTGACTGATTACAAAACGGTACAAGATGTTGCAAGTCTGGATTCTTCAACTTGAAAAAGTGTGTGTGTGTGTGTGTGTGTGTGTTTTTCCCCATAGAAAACAATCAGTGCAACAGTTAAACATTTTCTTCCCAGTCTGCCTCTACAATGTTTTTTTTTAAGTAAAAATAATCCTCTTGGTCAATCTTTCTCTAAGAAGGGTAGTTGGTAGCACCTCACTTTAGCCAAATAAAAAAAAACTTGGTTTTTTTTTGTTTTTTTTTCTTATAAATATCTATCTCATGTATTCAAAACTATATTTATTCTTATACCTGTATCTTGTAAGTGATCGACAAATCAAATAAATACTAACAAAATACTAACTATAGCTCTTCCTACTCTGATAACATTAAATGAAAAAGGAATTAGGGTTGCTGTAATTTTCTGGTGGAGTGAAGCTGGAAACATTTAAAGTTTTAGTCATCAGAATATCCCAAGTATTTATTGACTTACTGTTTATTCTAAGGGACTACAAACTTGGCAAGTTTAAAACTTGTGGACTTCCAACTCCCAGAATTCCTGAGCTAACATGCCTGGAGGAGGAATTCTGGGAGTTGAAGTCCACAAGTTTTAAAGCTCTCAAGTTTGAAGACCCCTGATTTATTTTGTTGGAATATTTTTTAAAAAACTATGCAGAACTTTAGACTGTTGTGACTAAACCATCTTCCTTTCTGTTTTTCTTTCTAGCGAAGGAGCCAATGAAAAAGAGAACCTATTTTCTGAAATCCTACTAGGAAACTCTGCCATAACATAAATTATAATAAATTACATGGAAAACCAAGCGCTTCCTCCCACAAGAGATAAAATCAAAGCCCTTTGCCTTTTTTCTCAATAAACTTTTCTAAAAATTGCAAATATCTTTTAAGATTTATATCAGTATCACTTTAATCAATTGCTTAGAACAATTTTTTCAACAGAAGTCACAATTCATACAAGCATTTTGATAGGTTTTATAATTAATAAACAAAAACAGATATATTTATATTTAAAAATGACTTCAGAGGGTCAAGAAAAGCTAATGAATAAATCTGGTTTTAACACTGAGAAAAAGGATAAACTGTTACCTTAAAAATGTGAATTGTACGCTGTTTCAAAATTATTGTGTTATGGTATGGAATGAAGTTTAAAAAATACGTAGAGATGAGGAAAATTGCCATTGTCATTGCTGGGAAGAATATCTGTGATTATGATGAATGCTTTACCTAGAAAGCTATTTTTATTCCAGATCACACTGATGTACCTCTTAAGAAAGGGCAAAAAGATATTTCTAAATTTGTCTGGCAAGGCAAGAAATGGAGAATTAAATTGCTTCAGTATTTTACAGAAACAAGAGAGTTAAGACTTTTAGATTTGAAACTCTATTTGGCAGTTTATTATTGAATATGGCTGAAAGTGGGTGAGTGGGTGATTTGAAGAAATAGTTACAGGAATTGGAAGGATACGATTTAAAATTTGGTTGGCATGGCAATTTGTGGTACAATGCAGCTAGTCCTCAACTTACGACCAAAAATGACCCCCAAATTTCTCTCAGTCTCCTGGTAATTGGCCCAAAGAAGGAGGAGGAGGAAGAAGGGGAGAAGGGGAGGGGGGAGGAGGAAGGGAGGGAAGAAAGGAGAGGAGGAAGGAAGGAAGAAGGGAGGAAAAGAGGAAGGGAGGGAAGTGGAGGGAAGGAAGGAGAGAAGGAGAAGGAGGGAAGAGAGGAAGAAAAGAAGATGGGAATAGAAGGAAGGAAGGAAGATGGAAATGAGAAAGAGGGAAGGAGGAAAGGAAGATTGGAATAAGAAGGAATGAGAAGAAGGAAGGAAGATGGAAATGAGAAGGAGGGGAGGAAGAAAGGAAGATGGGAATAAGAAGGAAGGATGGAAGGTAGGAATGAGAAGGAGGGAAGGAAGGAAGGAAGATGGGAATGAGAAGGAGGGAAGGAAGGAAGGAAGATAGGAATGAGAAGGAGGAAGGAAGGAAGGAAGGAAGGAACTTGAACTCACTGTCTCCTGGTGATTGGCCCAAAGTCACCCAGCCAACTTTTATATCTAAGCAGAACTAGAACTCACCGTCTCCTGATTTCTAACCTGAATTATGGACTCGGTGCCTGCTGAGAACAATACTGAAAAGGCTTCTCTGCTTTTACTCTCAACACACCTGGGAAGGCAGGTGAAACAATCTGGGGTTTGAAAGAGGCGACCGGTAGTCCTTGACTGACCACCAGAATTTCTTTTCCTATAAGCAAGGCAGTGCTTTTTAAAGCCACGGTGGATTTTACGCCTGGGTTTTGCCAGGCTTGTTAAGTGAATCACACAGTCCTTAAACAAATTGGTTTTGTTTGGCAGAAGGTCACAAAAAGGAGTTATGTGACACCCCCCCCCCCCGGAACACTGGAACTCTTCTAAATACACAACACACAACACATAACCAAAGGGCATGTTAGCAAATGCATCATGACATGGTTCTCTGCCTGTGACATCATTGTGCCCCCACACACACACACAGCTGGGGCAATTCAGCCCCACCTGTTCTATTAAAAAGGGTCCAACCCGACATCTCCAGTACAACTCTGTGGTTGGTAAACCACAATTGGTGGCTTAGTACCTGGTGGACCCGAGACCAGGGGTGGGATTCTCCTGGTTCAGACCGGTTTTATAGAACCGGTTGTTATGCTTCTGTGCAGTTTGGAGAATAGGTAAATCGTGCCCTTGGCTGGCCCTGCCCCTCTCCACCTGTCCCTCCCCTCCCCACCCAGTCCTTATCACGCATGTGCAACATTGCGCGCATGCCCGACATCATTGACGGCGTTCTTCCCTGCCCAGTCACTCCTTAAGGTATTTCTTTTGTTTTTCCCCTCCCGACAATCAGCTGTTCCGACGATCAGCTGTGCCGGGATTCCCCTCGCTTACTTACTGCTTCGCCCAGGAGGCTTCCCTGAGGCCCAGGAGGCCCAAAAAACTGGGGGGGGGGGCTAAAAAAAAAAGAAGCCACGCCCACCCAGTCACAGGGCCATGCCTGCCTAGCCACACCCATAGAACCAGTTGTCACAAAAGTTGAATCCCACCCCTGCCTGAGATGGCTGCCCTCGAGAATCTGGGGGCCTGACCCCCCCCACCCTGCCCCCTCATCAGGGCTGCAATTTAATCAGCCAGGGCATTACTGGCTGGACTGCCATTTGTTAGAAATGGTGTAAGATCTCCTGTTTGGGTGGGGTTGGAGTTGGACTAGATGACCTCCAAGGTCCCTTCCAGCTCCATTCTGATTGATTGACCCTGCAAGGGCCCAGAGCAAAGGTGGATGTATTGTCTTCATACCTGGACGGATGGGCGCATGCCTTGTTTGTTGCTATGAACCTGGGCTCCAGGGTTAACAGCCGAATTCAGACAATGCGGGTCAGGCAATAATTGCTTTCCAAACCCTCATTCCCACATCACATTCCAAGCGTGGTCAGTTCTTCCAGGCGTTCCTTGTCTGTAGAGAGTCTCAGGGAAAGGCTAAGGGACTCTGGGTTGAAAAGCTGAGTTCCCCAGGAGGAATTCTTTTTTAGAAAGGTAAATTTGCATTGTGGACCCCTTGAGGCTTCAAAGAAGAATCCAAAATCAAAAGAAAAGCACAATTTAACCTGTAGCCCAGAGGTCTCCAAACTTGGCCACTTGAAGACTTGTGAACTTCAACTCCCAGAATTCTCCAGCCAGCATGAAGAATTCTGGGAGTTGAAGTCCACAAGTCTTAAAGTGGCAAGTTTGGAGACTCCTATCATCATGCTGGCTGGGGAATTCTGGGAGTTGAAGTCCACTAGGCTGAAAGTAGCCAAGGTTTTATTTTTTATTTTTATTTTTATTTTATTTATTTATTTTGATTTGTCAATCGCTTACAAGATAATAGGTATAAGTATATACATAGTTATGAATGCATGAAATGGATACATATAAGAAAAATAAAAGAAACAATAGGAGAGGGACGGGAGGCACATTGGTGCGCTTATGCACGCCCCCGACAGACCTCTTAGGAAAGGGGTGAGGTCAGTAGTAGACAGTCTAAGGTTAAAGTTTTTGGGGTTTGGGGAAGAAACCACAGAGTCAGGAAGAGCAGTAACCTTTTTTGTACCAGGGACCAGTTTCACACATAAACACTTTTTCAAGGACCGGCAAAATCAATTCTTCCCCAACAGTAAAGGGTTTCTTTACTATTTCTTTACTAAAAACATATTTTTATATATATTTTAATCACGATTATTCATTCTTTGCGGCCCGGTACAAAATGATCCACGGACCGGTACCGGTCTGGGGCCCGGTGGTTGGGGACCCCCTGAGGTAGAGTATTCCAGACATTGACCACTCTGGTCGTATTTCCTGCAATCCAGTTTGGTGCAATTTACCTTGAGTTTGTATCTATTGTTTGTTCTTGTGTTGTTATGGTTGTGGCTGAAGTATTCATTGACAGGTAGGACATTGCAATGTATGATTTTATATACTATACTTAGATCGGACTGAAGGCGGCGTAATTCAAGGTTTTCCAGGCCTAGAATTTCAAGTCTGGTGGCATCAGGTCTTCTGCAACGAGTAGAGGAGTGGAGAACTCTTCTTGGGAAATATTTCTGGACTTTCTCAACTGTGTTAGTATCAGATACGTAATGTGGGTTCCATACTGATGAGCTGTACTAGAGTATTGGTCTAGTTATTAGTGTAATATTACCAGAGTAAAAGCTACGTAAGATTAGGTCAACAACTCTTAATGCCTTTTTGGCTATGTAGTTACAGTGAGCGCTAGCACTTAGGTCATGAGAGATGAGTACTCCAAGATCCTTGACGGAGTTTGGATCATCAACAAGGTCTTGACTATTCAGCTTGTATTTTATTTTCTGATTTTTTTTGCCAATATGTGGGACAGAGCACTTGTTTGTTGAGATCTGAAGTTGCCATTTGTTTGACCATTCTGATACAAAGTCAGGGTGTTTTTGGAAGGTAGTAGTATTGTCTATGGTGTTGAATAGCTTGACATCATCGGCAAAGGGAACCCAGTTGCTCTTAATATGATCACAGAGGTCATTTATGGAGAGTATGAAGAGAGTTGGTCCTAGAACACTGCCTTGGGGGACACCACTGTTGACAGGTGCAGAATTTGATAGGACACTCCCAATTTTGACCATTTGTGGTCTGTTT